>CAJUYG010003616.1:18103-38570 GCA_910591675.1 Galerucella calmariensis | reverse complement strand
AAAAAAAAATATACAAAACAACAGTATACCTAACAATAAATAAAAATCAATAAAAGAAAAGAGAGTTTGAATTTAAGTAACGAGTTATAATATATTTAAAGTGTTGAAAATTAACCCTGTATCTATAACAACAAAATAACTCGTTACAAGTTACACGGAAGTGATCGAATTCAAAAAGTCGTCACTGATCGGAAAATAGTTACAATTTCCTGGCATTGAGTGAATTAACTATACGGACATGATTTTCAATGAAGAAGTGAAGTCTATCAGATAGATTCTCTGATCCAAATTATGCAAAAGATTTTGATCAAATCGATCATCATTTATTATTGTTCAAGGGTATTCAATTTGGAACATGAATTTTGGTAATATTTAATTTAGTATTAAACTGGTATTTTGGTTCCAAAACCAAATACTCTTCACAATTTGAAAAAGGTGGCGAAGATCTTGGATAAATTTGAAAAGTGTCTTAAACTCGTCATACAGAGCTTTTTTGTAAAGAAAAACAGAGAGGATGACCCAGTTGTAATGTTAATTGTATTTTTTGTCCTTCGTGCTAACTCGTGCTATCATTATTTTCAAAATTTAAAATATTAATTCTGGAAGTATTAAGCTGCTAACGCAAAATCTCAAAAATGGCGAACGAAAATAACAAATTTTCCCAACATCGACTTTAAAACGGTATGAAAGTACAACGAGCTAAAGCTTATTCAACTTTTAATAAAACCACGAACGCTTGCGAGTCCTTCCATTTTAATTCAAATAGCTCTTTTTATCGTACTGGAGTTTATATATTTCTATTCCATGAATGCTCCATTGAAATTTAAAATTGAAGTAAACAAAAAATGTAAGCCACTTATTGTAAATCTTGAAGATCAGCCACCATTCGGAGACAAATTTTTCGCAACTATTATAAAAGAACTATTGGAAACAACAAAAGATTACTACTCTCCGGGCTGTTTTGATAATATTCAAACCATGTCTATTCAGATGTATTAATTGTAAATGCGTTAAATATTTTTTGGATGCCTTAAATTGTATTTGAAAAATGAATATATTAATTGTGATAGAAATATTATTGGATCACCTACTTAAACTCAGACTGTGCCAGAATTGGAATGATAGTTAAATTATAAATCTTTATTAATTATAAATCTTTGGTTAATAACATAACAAGACCTCAAAGCAAAACATGCGTAGATCATATTTTTATGGAAAATAGAACACAAAATACTGAATTCATGTCTATTGTTTTGCAGAGCGATATAACTAATCACTACATGACAATTGCTAAATTACCGATATACACAGTATGTGGCGATTTCAGCACAAAAAACAGATTCAAACAATTTTACTTCATTAAAAAACTGGGCTTACTGGGCTCATTTTATTGCTATAGATGATATAGAAGAAAGTTCTACTTCCTTTACTAACCTGTTAAAGTCAGTCATAGACAAAAATAGTAAAATGGTGAAAATTCCTCACAATAAAATAAAACGTAAAGAATGGATTACAGATGGACTTGTTCAGTCGATAAACCACAGAAATAAACTATTCCATCAATTAAGAGCAAATCCAATGAATTTTCTTCTAAAACAGGAATATACTAAATACAGAAATACACTAAATAGCTTAATAAAACAAGTGAAAACAAATTTCTATAAGGACAAAATTAATAATTTAGGTAGTGACTCGAAAGCTCTTTGGCAGGTGGTAAATGAAATATTTCCGAGCAAACAAGAAACAATGATCAAACAAATTAAAAATGAAAACGGACAACTTATAAAAGAAGACGAAGAAATCGCGAACTGTTTCAATAATTATTATGCTTCCATAGGTCAAAATATGGCAAGTAATATCCCAACACGTAATATCCCAACACCATCTGTTTATCATCTACAAAGAAAGCCGTATCAGTCGTCCCTGTTTCTTGCACCTACAACAAAATATGAAGTAGGTACTAGAAATCATAAACTCATTAAAATCCAAAAAAGCACCAGGTATTGACGGAATAAAATCTGAAACTTTGAAAGAAATAAGAAACGAAATAGCTCAATCACTTTCTCACTTGATAAATAAAATAATAGAGTCCGGATACTGTCCCACTGATTTCAAAATTGGTTTAATAAAGCCTCTATTTAAAATAGGTTCCAAATCTGAGGTAATTAACTACAGACCCATATCGTAAACCTCAAATATAGCCAAAATTTTCGAAAAAATCCTTAAAAAAAGAATTACTCGGTACGTAAATGAAAATACACTAATATCCTGCAATCAATATGGCTTTAGAGAAGGTACATCTACGCAGGATGCAATTTGTGCTCTAACCTCTAAATTATATAAATATATAGACCAAACCAAACCAGCTTTATGTGTATTTTTTGATCTAGCTAAAGCTTTTGATTCTGTGGATCATACAAATCTTTTGGAAACTTTGGAGGATCTAGGATTCAGAGGAAATACCTACAACTTAATGAAAGCTATCTAACTGACCGTTATCAATATGCTAAAATCAACAACTCTATTAGTAAAAAGAAATTAGTAGAATGTGGATTTCCGCAAGGGACAGTGTAAGGACCAATTTTATTTATAATATATTTAAACAATTTACTGGCATTTCAATCTAGTGGTGAGATGATCTCCTTTGCTGATGATAGTGAATAGTGCAGATACTTGGATGCAACTAAAAGAAAAATCAGAAAGTGATCTTGTAAACATTTTTGATTGCTTTAAACAAAAAAAGTTATCCATAAACTACGATAAAACTTGTTACTACCTTTTACATGTCTAGCTTCTTTTTTACCTCCGTATATCTTTTTAACTATACAAGGTCACAATGAAAATATTGTATTGTATAGATAACATTATTATAGATAACAATGATTAAGGATAAAGATCGAGTATTTAGTAAATATAAACAAACTAAATTAAAATCTGATTGGTTAGTATACAAAACTTCAAGAAATGCCGCAAATGTTGCTGTTAAAAAAGAGAAAAAAATATTCATCCAGTCAAAATTCAATGCAACTACACCTAAACAGGCGTGGAATACTGCTAAATCATTAGATTTAATTTCCAATAGAAAATATATCCCACCACTTCCTGATAACATAAATAACCCTGAATTTTTGAATCAGCATTTCCTTTCATGTGTACCGGATATTCAACCCAATTGTGATGCTTTATCGCTCTATAAGGATAAAAATTTGGGTATCCCACAATCGTTTACTTTTGAAACTGTTACGGAAAAAGATATCTTAGACATTATTGTTAAATTGAAGAGTAAAGCAACTGGCTTGGATGATATTAATATATTAACCCTTCACCTTTGCATTCCATTTATTTTACCATTCTTAACCCATGTGATTAATTTTTGTTTGAACAATTCAATATTTCCTGCAGCTTGGAAAAAAGCTAGAATTATTTCCTTACCCAAAGTGTCGAATCCATCATCTCTTAATGACTTGAGACCTATCAGTATTCTTCCTACCATGTCAAAAATTTTTGAAAAAGTAATACAATTGCAAATGAATAGGTTTATAGAAAAGTATAAGATAATTCCAGATAATCAGTCAGGTTTTAAAAAAGATCACAGTTGTTGTACAGCGTTACTATCAATAATTGATGACATTCATACATCGAGTGATGAAGGTAAACTTACTATGCTAGTAGGTACTATTAGACTACACTGAAGCGTTTGATACCATTAACCACGAACTCTTCACATCATTACTACGATGTTACAAATTTTCAAATGATGCTGTTTTATTACTTCAAGACTATATCATTCATCGAGTACAAGCAGTAGAATATGGTGGAAAATTGTCTTCTTTTTTATATAATTCCAAAGGTGTTCCACAAGGCTCAATTTTGGGCCCTCTGTTTTTCAGTCTATATATTTCTAATTTTCCCAAAATTTTCTTATCCTGTAGACAACATTTCTATGCCGACGACACTCAAGTTTATCTGTCTTTTTATCCAGAAGAGTTTGACCAGGCTATGGCAGCAATTAATTATGATCTTAGTAATTTGAATAAAGCTTCTGTAGACCAGTGCCTAGCTCTCAACCCTATTAAGTCAACGGCAATTTTATTTGGGAAAAAAATTGATCGATTAAAGGTATCCTCTAAATTGCTGAATTCAAGTATTTCAATTGACAAGCAGCCTATTAAAATAGAGGAACAAGTTAGGAACCTGGGCATAATTTTAGACCAAGATCTTCGTTTCACAAAGCAGATATCTAAAAATTTACAAAAGGCATATACAAATTTACGCCTACTTTATCAAATCAAACATATGTTAACAAGTCAAATTAGAAAAGTGCTATCGGAAGCTTTAGTTCTATCAACATTCAATTACTGTGACGTTTTATACAATTCACATATATGTAAATTTGATGAAGATAGGATACAAAAATTGCAAAACAGCTGTGTGAGGTTTATTTATGGAGCGAGGAAATATGATCACATTAGTAAATTCTATGGTAAATTGGGGTGGTTAGAAATGAAGCAACGAAGATTATTACATTACATTCCGGGTGCTTATTTTATAAACTCATTTCTAATAAAACTCCTGTTTACCTTTCCAGGAAAGTGAAATTCAGAACTGATGTACACAATTTAAATGTCCGTTTTAAGGGTACACTCACTCCTCCGCTGTATCATAATGCATTATTCAAGCGTTCGTTTAGTTATACTATTACAAATATTTATAATAACTTGCCAGTTACAGTTAGAGCTTCTAAATCATTGCAATCATTTAAGTTGAAACTACATACATTTTTAACTGATAATCCTAATAATTAATCTTTTTTTTTTCTTTATTGTTTATTTATTTTTTGTTCCACAGGTTATTAATTTACCTCATTGTTCCTTTTATTGATTATTTCCTCTAGTATACTTTTTTTTTATTGTATATAAGATGCGAGCATCGACCCATTATTAAAGGGTTAGGTGGTAGAACAGACGCCCGCTGTCACAAGTGGGTAGTTTGAACCTCGCCCGACTGTTAATTTTATTGTTTCTTTTGTAACTATAAAAACTTGTTAATAAAGACCTTTATTATTATTATTATTATTATTATTATTAAATATTTGGGAGTAACAATTGACAGTCATTTACGATGGAATTTTCATAGTAATCAAATAAAAAAAACACTACGCAGTATGTTGTTCAAATTTAAAAACTAAGCGAATATTTTAGACACTCATCAGTTGAGGAAACTATACTTTGCGCTCATAGAATCTCGTCTGAGATATGGGATATTGGCTTGGGGAGGTATTGCAAATACTCACTTTAAGAAAGTAGAAGTCCTACAAAAACAGTTTTTAAAAATAGTTTTTAAAAAACCAAGATTGTTTCCATCTGATGTATTATATAAAGATGATAAAGTAATGGATATGCGGCAGCTTTATTTTTTCAACATTGCAGTACAGCAATTCAAGAAAAGGGGATTTCTAGTTCATGTAGATCATGCACATAATACCAGATACAAAAAAGAGAAATCCCTAGAAGCAGTATTTACTCTAAAAACTGCTACAATGCGATCTTTTGAATACTTGGCCAATAGAGTGTACAACTACCTCCCAAAAGAAATAAAGAATGCAAAAAGTGTTTTTTCTTTTAAAAAGAAAGTTGAAAATTACCTTTGGTTAAAAGAAAGATCTGCAATTAAAGATCTAATTGAACCTAATATGAGTTGAAAATATTGTAATGTAATATTATTAAATATATTTATTTTGGTCCTATTTTAGTTTTAGTCTTTTTATTTAATGTTTTCAATTCATAATCTCTAAAAATTTTTACATATTCAAATTATATCTGTCACTTTTCTTATCTGTTTTGTTTTTTTATTCAACACTATTTGTTTTCTCATTGTATGTACTTACTGTCACGAACACCGAGCTAACCATGCCTTAGTTTCCCCACACTCAGGCATTGCCTTAGTGGGTAAATCGGTTTGTTTGTCAGCCAGATATCGTATTATTCCCATAAAATTATTTTATTTTGTCTTCGTAATCTTGTTTCTATAATTATTTTGTAATTGTTTATGATGATGAATAAACTTATTATATATTATTATATATATATTATATAAAATGTTCACCAAAATTAGAGTAGAAAAATAGCAAAAAATGATATAGTCTGGATCTATATAGTATTTGTGTTGAATTCTATATTTTTAATCAATAAATCATTCATATCTTTCATGAATAAAAAATTATAAGTTCAAGAAATTGAACAAATTTTCAAGTGATTTACATATATATATCGATATATGAAGGGTGTCAATTCCAAAACTCACAATTGGATGTACCTTGTGAGGGGAAAAATATAACAAATAAACTTCCAAAACCGTTCTTCGGGTAGAGGCGGGGACCAAAAGGACCTAAGAGAGAGCACATCCCCATTAACCTCCCATGCCCCATTTCCCCACTTTAAAAAATTTAAATGACAACCCCTACTTGTGATAATTAGTTGAGAATCTTGTGAAAAATGCTTTCCAACGGTCTTAGTCATAATTATACAGGGTGTAACAATAAAACAGGAATTTTTTTTGACAACAAAACACCAAATAGTTTTGAAACGACACTTCGCTATGTCGCTATAAAAACCTTGGAATATAGTGATTTTTATCATTCCAATGACGACAGTTTTGCATATTCACATCACGATTTAGATGAAATGTACATTTATCGCTGAAACAAATATTTAATTCTTAGTTGTTTCAGTCATAATTTTACAAAACTGAATTTTTTGGTCTGGATCGTCATCAAAAATTCTTAAAGACACTACATTTTATAGGGATGAAATATATGAAGCTTTCCGTACGGACTGATTTAATAATCCTGTTATTTCAGATACTTGACGAGTTAATAAAGTAGAATTTATTCCAAATTGTCCAAGGACTTCAATTTGGATTGCTTCATCAAGTACTTTCGCGGCATTC
The DNA here is from genome assembly GCA_910591675.1 of Galerucella calmariensis. NCBI lineage: Eukaryota > Metazoa > Arthropoda > Insecta > Coleoptera > Chrysomelidae > Galerucella > Galerucella calmariensis. The sequence goes on along the minus strand of CAJUYG010003616.1, from coordinate 31,622 downwards.
CCTCTTTTATTTTCCACTGAACCCGTCTCTTCAAATTTCGCGAATAAATCACGGATATACACGTGACCTACATGTTTTTCAGGAAGTCTTGAGAACGGTAAGTGCTGTTTATCGGTCGACAGCAATGTCCAATTTTTCTTAACCTTAACCCTTAACCTTCGAGATGCTCATACCATTTTTTCTACGACAACCTCGATAAATGTTCATTTTGTAACCGAATCTTCAATCATAAACAAGCACATTTTGTACAGAATTTCATTTTTGCATCGGCTACTAGGCAAGCTGCTAAGCAACAAATGCGCAATGGAATGTTTCGTGTTATGTTCAGGTTCACTCTGAAATCACAACGACTACGGCTTGTCAGATTATGACGTCCAGCGACAAATTGATGAAATGTCAGCAGATCGTTTCTGTCAAAGTTTCAGTAGGTAACGAGTAGTTTCATAGTTGTTTTCTACAAATACATATTTATATGCTTTTATTTCTGTGTACCTATTAGAAATAGCAATAAAAAAATTCACATATTTCTTCAATTCCTATTTCAATTCTGATAGAGAGCCCATCAGCGGGGAATTCGGAGGAATGAAGTATTATCAGTTCATTTCTCTCAAAGTTTTTGCAATGTATGCATGTATTAAACGTGAACGATATGTTGTCATAGAAAAAGTATAGTATGCATCTCGCAATAAAATGGGCATCATTTTGTGCTCATTGCATAATATACTATTTCGCGCGATTGTATTGAAATAAGTTTCGAATAAAACAATTCAAATTTCTTCGATATGAACGAAATATCAAAATTGACATTCATACTTCTCGATCAGTTTAAAATATAATTTGAATTTTGTGAAATTATTAAATTATTTATCACTTTTTATATTGTTCTGTTCGGTTCTGCTCATTAAAAATATAAATTTTTTTTGTTCCTTTTGTGTAATGAATCGAGTAACATACTATTTAGGACTACTTAAATGTATGTAGGGCTAAGACGTCGGTAAGTAATTAACTAACCGACATCTGAACGGTGAGTATATCACTTACCGACGTGTTAGACCTAGAAACCAGTAAACACAACCTACCGTCCTGACAACCGATGCTGTAGTTGAACAAAAAAGATCGATCGCGCAAAAAACATTTGATACTGATATATGGACCGTACTCGCACCTCATTTGGAGGTTTCCAAAGCGAAGTATCGTTCCACAACTAATTGTTATTTTTGTTGTCAAATTCTCGTGTTTCTGCTCGATTGTTACAACCTGTATAATTATGGCTAAAACCGTTGGAAAGCAAAAACTCATTTCATTATACGTAACTTCAACAAGAAACCTTATAAAATGTGATCTTCAATTTGCGCGGCTATTTTCCCAACACTGTACACCTGCTTCAATCACTTTCCTTGCACTTATCGATAGCTGAACCAATAATAATCGCAATAAACCCTGATATCCTCAACCATGAATATACAATCATGGAATACTACCTGAAAAGTGTTTCGGCGTAAATACAAGTCCCCAATCGGAATACCAATGCAGCAGCAAGATACTACTTGTTTCAAAAGGCCAAGTTTGTGACAAATGTGAAAAGAAACACTTTCCAATTATATTAAGTATGATCGAAACATAAAATCGAATTGTACACGAGATATCCGGCCATATCTAGTAGAGCTCGCTCAGTAAATGTGAACAAATTATTTATTCCATGTATGAATAAAATATGTGTACAGTTTCAATTTTTCAAAACATTCACTATAGTCTGCTTCAAAAGGTACATAGAGTATTCGAATGCAATAACCCATTATCAATCAGATGTTTGTTGGATATTACAGAGTTGTAGTGAAAGTTCACGAAATATTTCACAATAATTTAATAGTAACTTTAGTTAGGTACTATTGAGGAATGCTACAGTTTTGGAGTTCATAGAAGAAAAAAATATTGTAGAATATCTTTTTTAGTTTGAGTATAGCTCTTTAATATCCGATAAACATCTAGCTTTATTATCAATTCAGAGGAGTCAATTCACAGACAAATTTCCTATTAAGCTGTTACATTATACTCCATTATACACCTTTGATTTAGTAATTGTTTCCAAAACGTTCACAAATGGAAAAGCAATTTAACTATTCAATAACACGAATTGAATTTCACCACTGCCACACATTTCGTCAATACGATTTCAGTATTTTGAGAGCACCCAACTTTCTCAACAGAATATTGTTTTTGCAAGGATTCAGTTGATAGTGTCCGATAATCTGTTTCTCCCTTCCAGCACATTCCAATTTATCTTATATAACGCTATTGTTTACTTTGGCTGGTATTTCACGGTGAATGCTTTCTATTATAAAAGGAAAACTACACATTTTATTAATATAAATGATTTATTCCCTCAAGGCCCGGTACTTCCATGTACAAATAGATAAATTTATTCTTGCCCCGTCTTTTCAAGTACGAATAAAATGGCCAATAACTAACTGGAAAACTAATTTATTGGGAAGTCTAATCCAACAAATAAAGTGTAAATGTCTTATAAACTGACTTTAACCATTGATTTATTATTCGGTGAAATAACATATCAAAAATAATTATTTCAACGTTGGCTGCAATGAAATTACAATAAATAACTTCATGATATATGTAGAGAAAGATAGTTTCATGCACAATGTGTATATAATAGAAAATGATAAACAATTGTTATTTTTCGCGGACGCGTTGTACCTAAGCTGCAAAATATATTTTAGGCTAGCTGTCACCTGCTTGACAGCACTGAAATCAGGATATCATAAATATTTAAATAATTGCTGAAATTGTGTATCACCAAAAGAAGTAATTTTACAGAATGAACTAAAATAGTAACAACAATAATAAACGGAAGCGTAAACTTCTATTTCCTCGAAATCATTAAAAACATCCATTTCAAAATAAATGTGACAGTTTTTATATAAACTAGGCCCGCCAACACTTTAACAAGAGAAAAACTCAATTCGTAGTTAATCGGCATCAGTCTGTTGTTATTCACAACCCGAACAATTTTATTTCCAACTTATACCTCCTAATAACTCAACTGTAGAATAATGCTATATATTCTGCGAATATGAGTTATCCAATATTGGAAAGACGAATCTAGTGCTTCTTTGATGAATATATATTATTTACAACTTTATTCAGACTTGGAAAGACCGGGCCTCTGTTGAATAAATTTTCTTCACAAGATAAGCGACCATGCTGCATTTTCACTTATAGGTAGTGTATAGTGAGCAAATGCTAATTAAATTATTCGACAGATTATTATTTTCCAGATAGTGGAAGTTTATATGGAGATGACCAGGCCTGAACTCCACGTATTCAGGTGTCAAAAATGTCGAGTTTATTATTTCATGTTTAAAAATTCATTCTTTGAGCAGATGAAACTGCCAGCGGGGGTAGTTTTGGAGATTATTTGGTACTGGTCGTGTTAGGTTGAAACGACCAGTGTTTATTACTAATTTGGCGGTATTTCTAGAAAGTTTATCGTACGAATGAGTAGATTTATAAAGATACATATTGCTAGCTGTATGCTTCTGTAGGATAAAGAAGAGCTTCCATTACCTATGTACACTTTTTTAATTGAATAATTCAAATATATCTAACTTGATAAGATTTTTGAGGGTACCAGGACATATGTATGGTCCGAATAGATGAGTGTCCTCTCCAAGAGGAAGTACAGCAGTGGTAGGATGTATTGGTTCTGGGGATGATTGAAACCCCTACCAATGACAGTGTCATTATATATTTGGAGACTAGGCAGGCGGATAATCTGATCCGTTTAATCACAAAATTTATGAAACAAGGCACTGAAATTTGGACAGACCAGTGGAGGGCATATTCGAATTTGAGCACCCTTGGCTTTATTAACAAAACCGTTGAGCACAAATAAGGTTTGAGGGTCTCTGGGCTGTATTTTAGGGATACTGAGAGGAGATTGGAAAGCATAACCTAACCAAATATCAATGAGATAATATGTATTTCAAATTTTTAATTGACTGAATTATAGATACATGTGTTTTTGAGTAGTTTCCTTGATTAATAATTATTTCCACTTAAATGAATATTTTTCTCTGTAAATACAGTGAATGTAATACCTACTAGGCCTTTCAAATAATAATTTTCCATAGCGCCCACCATGAAGTCTATCTCCATTGAAATACTTATACAGCTCCAGCAGTTTAATCAATTTATAATCCAGAAACGCTTGTATCACGCACAAAAAAATTCAAAAATAGGCTTTGGCTTTGTAATCAAGCAGTATGACCAGCATGTCCTGTTCGAAACCAAACTTTAAAAAAATGAGAGAAAGTAGTCACACTACTGCTTACGCTTGAGCTTGTCTGTCATTTGTCATTTGAATTAATTGTGTTTCATGCAAATTTTCAGCCCCTGATATATATCCATGAAAGTAGTAATTCGAATAATATTATGAGAAAACTTATCAAAATTTTATTACAGTTAGCGAAAATACATGTTGTTGATCACTTTCCCGTACAGTGCAATACATTTAAACTGTTTTTTCATATGAAATATTTAGTTCAAAAGTGACGAAAAACTATTTTTTTTGGAATTTTTCTCTATAAATTGTGTATAACCTGTGAATTTTTGGACGGATAATCTTCTAAATAGGTGAATACTGTCGATTTTCCGCAAAGACAAGAATTCGTGTCTCGGTATAGTTCACTGGACCCACAAATCTCCAAGAATTGGCTGAGGGGGATTTTGATAGATCATTACAATTTTGTAAGGCAATTACATTGAAAATTAGCATGCCACAATGTTCAAGATTTTCTGGTATTCAGTGATGAAAACACATGTTACTAAAATGGTTCTGTTGATAAACATAATTGCCGATGCGGGACAAATTGTGATATGCCCTGTTTGAGGCGGTTTGCACACAATGTTGAGAAATGATTGATTAGTGGGCGGTTTTGCTGTATATCTTGAATAACTTCAAAATAAAATAATATCTGAAAAAAATCTTTTATCTTTCAATATGAACGTTTGCTTTCCACAAAATGACACACCTCCACATTATCAAAGAGATACTGGGCTTTATTCAAATACAATTTTTTTTTTCTGACGTGGCCTTGAGCTACCTGAAAGACAGCGCTTTAGTCAACAGACCAACTAATTTGAACGATCTAAGGTATGGCATACGTTTCGAGAGTCAGCGAATTACTCTATTAATGATCAACGATTTCATTCGTGGCTTTGAAGGAAGATTGCATTATTGTCAATAAACAAATGGCCAGCATTTTCAGTATTTATTGTGATGGAGTAGCTGCAACTTGAATTAATGTTCAGTTTATGAATTTTTTGTTTCATTTAAAATTACAATTTCAATATTTTCGTTGAAGTTTCACCATAATTTGGCCAAACACTGACATCAAAAACATTTGACATTTTCTTCAAAATATGCAGAATAAATGCTCATCCATAATCCCGAAATTCCATGACGTTTTCATCATCAGTTTAGTTTTAAAGATAGTCCCTTGGTACTAGAGTTTTCAGCAACGCTGTATATAGAATCTATCCGTAAGTACATTATGAAAATTCAATTGAAAAAGCAGTCTTCTCATTCCCCTGTTGATTGAGTGAAATCTACTTCGGTGACGATGATTGCTTAGTGACGTATACCTAGTTTTCTGATTATGAATGTCAATTAGTGTACAATTTGTCCGATCCGGATCAACAACCAATTATAATTTCTTATCAACCATCTAAAAGCACTTAGTACTTGCGCATATGCAATGGACGGTAGGGGAAAGTGTGTGTTGAGCGATGGAGGAAATTATATACATTTGTCATACGTATAAATTGCTTTTTTCTGTGTAAGGATCCTTTGCCTCCCCTAAGCGATAGAACCAAGACAGGTAGATCAATCTCCAGGAGAAGTAACGTCTTCACCATGTTTATTCCTCTCTGTCTCTGCGTTTGTCTTTTTATTTGCCTTCCTCTCCCTTTCCATTCTTCCCTTTTGTGTTCCACTTCCTTCTATTTTCTTTTATTGAATAAATAGGAAAATCATTTGAAAGCTGCTCAAGGGGTCCTTTGAACTCATTATTTACGTCGAGTTAATAAAAAATGGAGAATTTTGAGTTGAATAGTTAAGTTATCGCTCAGGTATAACCTTGATTATTATGGAATGAGAAAATAAATGATAAAATCCAAGTATTGTCTGTAACGCACACGTACTTCTTGGCCTACATCACGGATTTTCATATTATAAATACCATACTTAGACTGAACATTATTCACAACTATATTCACTGGTAATACCACAAGATGTCAAGTTATTTCCGAAAAATTTGTTGAAGCTTATGAATATTTTGTCTTTAACACGGGATAATTTTCTGAAAATATTGATAAGCACAAAAAATTTCCGGATCTGATTGGACCTCGTGTGGTATTCGGTAAGAAAATTTCACAACAAATTATATGTGTGGAAATCAAATAATTGAGAATTATTTTTCGATTTCCAACGTCAATATTTGTGTTAATCAAGTACCAGCAAAACATAGAAGGTTTGATTGACTTAATTATCCAGTTACCATGGCAACTAAGTGAAACCCTAATCATCAGGAAGCAATTTAGACTTACAAATTATGGATTTCTACTCGTAGTTGCGCGAACACAACACAGTATATTCTTAAATATCACATAATCTTCGAGTAATTACAATTGATAGAAAAGGTTTATCGTACATTTCAGAGAAAAATTACTCTTGACACAAATCTCTGCATGAATTGTAAACCCATAATCAAATACAATATGGGTAAGAAATTGTCTGGAATACAGGGAAAACAAAAATAATGATCACGACAAAAATACTGCCGGTGCGTATTTTTTCAAATGTTCATTCAACTTATGATTAAGTGGAAAACAAATCAAATTGTTTCATTCCATCATTTGAAAAACATTATGCACCATTGCAGATTATTGATGCTTCCATATACAATTCAAAAGACAATGAACACTTATTGATCAACAATGAAAAACACTAAACCAATTAATTTCAATGCGCACATGTAAAAATATTTTCATATCAATGAACTTCAATGTCCCTTTCCAAACAGGTGATTTTTTTTCGATGAAATCCTTTAATAACATTGCTAGCTCACATGTTTGTTTGATTATTTTTTCAAGATGATCAATATCTTGAAATGGCCTCTCAAGAAAGCCTTTTCTTTTAAGTATCTCCCGGATTACAAAGTGTGGACAAGGAAATTCCGAGTATTTCTATTAAAGTGCTCCATCATGCTGGTAGTTCATCAAGAAATTCGGAAAACTCATTATTTACAAAATATAGGTATTCTACGCCATGATTCATGTAGTTTCGGGAAAAAGCATGGTCCAAAAATTCTGTATTTGTGAATGCCGCACCATACATTAGTGTTTAATGAATATTGATCTCTGGTTTGAATATTGAAATTGGGATTACTTCCGCTCCACCCTTATAGTTGTAGTTAGATTCAATAAATTGGATCTGTTTAAAAAGTGAATAATATTATATTCATAATACATAATATGTACATTGTACAGTTTGTCGGTGAGTTTATTATCAAATATTTTTGCTGCTTCACTACATGTTTAATGATTGTTTTCAACTATAAGAGCAATTTCAATTTTATCTTAAATACTTAGAGCACCTGGCATTTCTCCAGCTATTGCCAACACACACTGACTTTTCTTCGACAGCTGAAAAGTATATTCCAAAAAACTCTATAAGTAACAGATATTACACATTCCAAAGCATTCTTTCACTAACAGAAAATAATGCGCCTATTAGGAACGGGTTTCCTACTGCGCTTCAACCTCACAATTTTTGACTTGTTTATTCAAATATCTCCGTCTGGAAAAATCGATAATCCACAATTATTGAGTATAATGTTTGATACTTAATCATAATTTCAATAAGCATTTTGCTGTCCACTACTGTTTGTGCCTATTTTTCTCTGGGTGTGAATCATTATTTTTTGTATTCCCTGTATTCCAGACAATTTTTAAAAATGTTGTGTCTGATTATGGTATCTACAAGCTATGCATATATTTTTTCCTGAAGTGTTGGATGAACTTTTTACCCATTTGTTTATAACTCTTTGTGACACTCTGTATATTGTATTAGTTTTAGAAATTGGCGATGATGCTTTTTGCAGTGAAGATTTGTTGAAATTGGGAATGTTTGATTTGTGTAAACTTTTTTTGTGAAAATAATTGCTATTATTGTGTACCATAGCGCAATAAACGAAAATTGTATTCCACCATATACTTGCTAGTACTTTTCACTGATTAATAAAGCAATTTTTGCGAAATGATCCATCAAATATTTTCCGTGAACTTCCGATTAAAGTGAAAACTAAGTAACTTGTGAATTGTATGGTCGAGTTATTAAATAGTTCTTTATGTTTTAATAGCGAAAAGTGAGGAATAATTTTTCGAAAGCACACCAACCTTTATCAAAATAACCAGTATAGGTAGTCATAAGATCAAGTATAATAACCAGAGTATATTGTCAGACTCACTGAGAAAGCTCAATTTTCCTTTTTTTTGTTCATACCCCTCCTTGGAGGATAAGTTTTATTGTAGATTGTATTAACGAATAGCCTAGTCACTAGAGTTTGTAAACCAGCGTATGCATACCAAGGTATTTATTTCTTATGATTTTGTATCCACCCACCCCTAAGGTTGGAGTGGATAATTTATTATTCACATCTTTTTAAGTTAAGCCAGCCATATTCTATTTTAAATTCTATTAACCTATGAGGAACTACCTTCAGGGAGTTTCTGGCGTTAGTACAAAAACAGGCCTTATTTCTGTTATATACATCCAACCACCCAAATAATTTATTGCATCAAACCAGCATTATATCTTATTGTTTTCTCATTTTCGAACCCAGTTAAGTTGACCTTAATCTAAAGGTAACACAGTTTACGATTGAACCAGTCAAATATTATTTCAAGATCATCCTCTGCTATTGCAATACAACTTTTTCATACAACTTAAGGAGTATTTTAATCTTGCTCTGGTAAGACTGTATGGCTATCTTTTTCACAAAATAATTCTACATCAACATTGAACAGCATTTTACACACTTATACACAATCTCTCTTTAATGCTGATGTTGAGAGGATAGCCCAATCTTCATATCCTTTTGTTTATAAACATTTATCCACATATGATGCCGAGACATTCTATCTAAATACCTTAGCTCCAATTTATATTTGCCGTGTAATTGCTCAATTGAAGAATTGTTAAGGATAAACTCACGTGGTATTGTGTATTCTGTGTCAACTGTAGATATCAATACAATCTGCAATCTACATGTTGCTGAATCCCTTACTAATTTATTGCTTGAATGCCCAATATAGTGGTGTTCGGGACACGCAGTTGTTTGCAAATTTAAGGAATTTGAATGATTTGGTGCTACTTCTGGATTCGCATTATTTAAATAAACAAAAGAAACTAGTTAATAGTATTTTTAGTATGTTGAAATGGCGTGCTTTCATAATGAACGAATAATTTACATATTCAATCATAATATTGTATAGCCGTACTCCTTGTGAAAAGATGTAATTCTTAATCACAATAAATCATCTATCTATCTATCCAGTTAACTGAGCGGTGGGGTAGAGAGGAAGAATGCGTGTAAGTGATTCTTAATCTTCACAAACTTGATCCTGTTTAAAAAGGATTTTTGCTTTTTTGAAGAGCCCATATACTAAGCGTGGAGGCGCTATTCATTTTTTTCAGAAATTCAGTTTATCTCAAAAAATATTGAAAAGAAGTAGGCAGTTCCAATCATAAATAACCCAATCAGATATATTTATCCTATCTGGTTTTATTGCAGGAAATTTACCTGTTTTGGACAGAATTTCCTGAATAACCGACTGACTTACCGATAATGATTTCAGAATACAATTCACCTATCAACGAATATAGGCTTGTGATTAAAATGATGGACACTTAGGTTGTCTTTAGCTACTTTCTGATTTTTATTGTCGCTTCAATTAATGATACGTTTTATTATTATTTGACACGTCTGCTTATCATTATACATGGCCCACTACTTGTTTCCATACTCTAATAACTTCCTTAACGACGTTTAAAGGTGACGGAATATAATGAATAGGTGAGGAAGAAACGATATTAAAAATAAAACTTGTTAAGTTTGTTCAGTAGAATCAGAGTAATCTAATCCGTGAAATTCACATGTTTCCTAAGACTTGTGATAGGAGAAATATATTGACATGTGGTTTTCACCAATTTGTTGCCAATTTGGAGACTTTTTGTAATCCATCATTGGAACTAAATGTATATATGACTATAATAGATTAATATTTCAAATTGGGCTATGTAGCTTAAATCATTTGAAAATTTATTACAGTGGCATAAAATGCCACATATATATGACTGCAGCGTGTAGTCCCTATATTAAGGGTGAAAATAAAACTTTGATTAATTTAATAGTAGGATGTCCTATACATAATCTACTTAAAGAAAATCGTATGTTCCTGAATTTAAAAACACTCGATGATTTTACCAGGCAGACAAACCTCGTCAATTACGTACTTGATATATTAAAACTGAAAGCCTTTGCGATAGATAAATAGATTTTACATATTATGTTACACACTCATTGTAATTTGATTTTAAAAAAATTTGTTTTCACCTTAAACATGTTTGTACTGGATACAAATCTCTTGTGATAAAAATTGTAATATTTTCCAAATACAATGAAATTATTAATAAAAATAATAACTGAATGTTCCTTTTCATCATTTTTCTGAAAATACTGAATTTGAGAAAAAAAATCGTGCTCTATAGCAAGCACGTTACTTATCAAGTTGCGTGAAGCATGTGACCCACGCATTAGTGTTAGTTAGTTGTTATGCTCCCAATTTTCTTGAACATGTCATTTTAAATTTTTTCAATTTAAATATGTCTTCTAGAACACTTTTCCAAAACTATACCACCATCAGATCCTACAATATGGCCGTTTATATTCGTCCACCTGGAACTTTAAGATACTTTCCCTTTCAATTGAATGATGATATTTCAGATATGCGGTGCAATAGTAAAGTTTTAGTATCAATTCACTAGAATCAATTCACAGTCGAATTTTCTATGGAGTTGTTACATTTTACCCCATTTATACTCCTTCAATTCATTGAGTTTCTCGACGTAATTGTTTCCAAAACGTTAACAAATGAAAACTCAATTTAACTATTTTATAGCACGGATTGAATTTCACCACTGCCACACATTTCCAGAATACGGTTTCAGTATTTTGAAAGGACCCAACTTTGCTCACAGGACATTGTTTTTGTGAGAATTTCATTTATACAATGTCCGATAATCTATGTATCCCTTTCTGCATATTCCAATTCATCCCATTTAACGCCATTGTTAACGTAAGCTGGTATTGTTCAGTAAATACTTCTAAAGTTACAGCCTGTGTATTTTAGAGGATAAAGTACACCATGTTGGTTAATCTTGTTCAGACACAAAAAATTATTTTCAGTTGAGCTCAATTTTTATTGAATCAAAAACTTTCACAAGATTTCAAGACATTAAAAAAGGTTTTTCCTCAGTCTAACAAATGGGGTGGAAAATGGGCGTCGTTCGGCAATAGGTATACCGTTTTTTTCCTCTCCTCCGTGTCTTTTTGTTCGCCTCGATGTTCCTTTACGTGCCTTGGAGCGAGAATCTGGCTAGATCGACACAGAGATGCTCATGCATTACAGACTGGAATAAAAGATCAGGTCTAGAAAATTTCAGATATATAAATGGAAACGTAGCTTCGAGTTATGAAGACGATGATATTGTCGATGGAATTCACATTGCTGAAAATAATTGGAAAAATATGGATTACCACCAAGTAGTAGTATAATTTGAATCAGGAAATCAAGAGTTATGATGTATATACAGACACGTTTCAAAAAAATGTCCATAAAAGGCAATATAAGAACATTAAACAATTTTTATAACATTCATTCGAAACTAAGAATTAATAATTTATTTTCATTTTATCAATTTATTTTTGAAGGCTTTTTGCATAGTCACTCACTAAAAAACCCATATGAGGGCCTGAGAAAGTTGAAATTTTTTTATATGAATCATATGATCGCTGTCAATTTTTCACAGCGACAGATTAACAATAACTTCAAATGTCGTGCATTTTCCAATAGCATTGAGAGAGAAAGAATTATGATAAAAGCGACCACGATTTTCCGCATACAACAAACTTGTACCTCTATAGAGCTAAGTACGAGTAGTATATTTTTTCCACGATCTGAAAAACTGACTTGGCTTGACTAGGGCTTGATATGCAATAAAAGCATACCGTGCAGAGCCTCACTATAACTTATGAAATAGGAAAAAAATAGATAATAAGAATGAGCCAAAGGTCTTATGGAGTTTTTAAATGATTATTTTTTAAACGATCCTGTCGGCCAATCGTGGTGAGAAATATGTTCAAATCGACCAATGGCATCAAAATTACACTGATATTTTGCTGGTGGCTGATTAGAGCGATAATTGTCTCACGTTGTTTGATTGGATCTTCGTTTGAAAGAATGCAAATTAATGCGTCAGAAAGTTAGCCATTGACTTGGTTGTCAAGGTAACGTAGTTTTTTGTTTCAATATAAACATTTCAAATTCAGCACCATCGCCATTGTGAAGTATCACTCATATTTCGCTCTTGAGATTAACTCTAACGTATAAGGTGAGTGGATTGGTATAAATTTGAAGAATATTCACAATTAGTCATTTCCCGAAACCAACATGAACACGAGATTTGGTCAAAGCTCGGATGATTCAATACAATTAGCTGTCGAAAAAAAAAACACAAATCAACACCAGAAATACAATATGGAAACAATTTTCAGAGTTCTGCCTTTCAGGTGCCTTTTCAGTGAGTATAATATAAACATTAATCCGCTCACTGATATTGAATGACTGCGCGAGAAGCGCGAAATTGTAAACGTCGAGAACTTCAAGATATTCCCAAAAAAAGAAAATCATCTTTTGATGCTCTCACGGAAGAAGGAATAGAAAAAATGATAACATCGTGGGACGAAAATACCCCAGATGTCCTACAGAGGAAGTTTTATCACACTGCTAGCTACAAATTGGCATGAAGAGACGGAGAAGCGACACAGGCATTAGTACAATATTTTAGAGAAGAAATAGATCATTATGGAAATCAGACTTAAAGGATAGAATATAATCCAATGATTTTTAAGACCGCACAAGGTGGATCGAACAGGTTAACTGATAGCAAATTTTTAACCATAAATGAAAATGACCCTGACAAATGTCCGGTAAGTCTCTTTCGTAAGTTAATGTCAAAAAGAACAGCAAATATACAATTTGATCGTTTATTTCTGACACTCAATCCATACTGGCAGGAACCTTTATCTGAGGGATGGTACAAAAATCCCCCAGTAGAACAAAACGAAATGGGAAAGTGGACAAAACAAACGGCCCAGAA
>CAJUYG010003616.1:0-18003 GCA_910591675.1 Galerucella calmariensis | reverse complement strand
GTAGAACAAAACGAAATGGGAAAGTGGACAAAACAAACGGCCCAGAAGATTGGCTTGGATTTCAACAAAATTGAGGTGACAAACCATTCACATCGTTCTTCTGCTGTAACACAACTCGTCAAAAGTGGAGTGGGTAAGCAGCCGTTGCTAAAAATAACTGGACACTCATCTGCAAGCTCTATCAAACCCTATCTACAACTTGATAAAGAGCACCACGTAAGCGTGATCAATAACTTGAGGGGAGACGTTGTTTCAACCTCTTCCACTCAAGGAAATTGTACGATAACTTATAATAATTGCACCATTACATACAACAATTGTAAACATTCTCAATAATTGTTTAATAAAGATAGGTACTTACATATTTGTTTGACATTTTATAAAATAGTTAGAAAAATAATCATGCCGAATTACATTCGTGGTGATAATTTTTTTAGATAATTTCAACTAGATTAACTTGAGATTACCATCACTTGTGTAATCACTGTTGATAATTTATCATTCACCAACAAAATAAATACAACTTGGTCATGGCTGATACTTTTATTTCTTTATTGCATGCCATTATATCATGTCGGGTCAGGTCAGTTTCTCGAAGCGTGAGAAGAACCTTACCAACGCTTGTTGCTCTGTGATTAAAAATGCCATTTCATTCCATCATTCACTTAGTTCAGTGTTAGTTATTCACTTATTAAGTATAGCAATAAAAATCCTCCAAGCTACTCAGCATAACAGGATGAAAGTGAAGGTACCGGTAAGTCGGTTTCCAGTTTTTTCCGTTGTTGCGTTATGAATATATATTTGTTGTTGCTTCTTGAATACTTTTTCATAAACACTGTGGATAATTCACAGCTCCCAATTTTCTTGAGCCATTGCTCGAGTGGTCCGTCGAATTATTTTTATATAAACTGTTGCCCCTCCGAAACCAAACATAAACAATATCCAATAATTACGCAAAATCGATTGAGGAGTATTGGTACAAAGTGAGGTCAAAGAATGGAGCGTCTCAATTATTTCGTAAATGGATTGCACGATTTTCATAGATTATGGTGTACGAGGATCTATTTTATCTTTTGAAATCCTCAAGAAATACTGATTATGTCTCTTCATCCAAATGCCATAATTTCGGAGTTATGTCTACATTCAAACTATCCTGTTCTAAGCTGAAGCTTGTTCAATTCAAATAATCTTCGATAATTCACATCCCAATAGTAATATTACAACAAGGTCAACTGTCAGTCAATTAGTGGAAAAATTTACGAAAAATTATCCAAATTATAGCACAAAGGCACAAAGCAGGAGTCAAATATTGATATTTTCTGAAAGTTCCAGAAAAAAAAGAAGCCTGTGATTATGAATTCCATAGCCTTTTTGAATTCAACTGAATAGGATCCCAATCATTTGATTTATTGAATTCAAGGTTAGCTTTTTGTCAAAATAGCAAATGAATTCAACGACATAGCCAAAACCCGGATATACGTCACAAACGATGACGCACACCAAAGAGGCTATTGATTGTACAATATTATAAACAGTGAAAGAATTGTTTACTCAACGATTTCACGTTATTTGCTTCAAAGTTGTCGGGTTGCCATTGTACATTTATATCATTTGTGAAATGTATTGTTCACCCCCGGCAACAAGATATAAGAATCTTTTAATAATGATAACTCGAGGAGATGTAACAAAGCAAGATAATCAATCCGATCTATTAGTTGAACATTTCATTGTAATGCTGGAAGCTGTTCCAGTTTTTTGTTCGAAAGCGGCTAAAACATTTTCTATTTTGAGACTCCGCAACGTGGGAATATAATTATCAGCCGAACACTATGAATAAAAATGGTTCTACTGTTTTTTGGTAGTATCAGTTGCCAATAAAAAACATCAACCACAACGAATGGTTAATAACAAGGCTATGAAAGTTGCCGTTATAGGACGAGTGATAGGACAATTTTCGTTGGGGGAACAGCAGTCAATATCACGAATTTCTAGTGCAGTGGCTGTTTCTCGCAGCTGGGTTTTTAGAATAACACATGAACACAAGTTCCATCCTAACGAAATCAAATTAGTTCAAGAGCTACATGAAAACGATTTCGACCTGCGTCTACAGTTTTGTGAATTGATAAGTGAAGAACTGCGGAACAATCAAGCTTTGTTTTACAATATCTGCTCCTCCGAAAAATGTTCATCTGCATTAAATGATGGAGTGAATAGACTTGAGGGCAGAAAATCACCTACATGTAATGCGGGAGTTTCGTTCTCAACCCCCACAAAAAGTGAATGTCTGGCATGGCATCTTTGGTGACCATATTGTTGGACCCTATTATATTGAGGGAAACTTGAATGGTGAGTGCTATCTTCAATTACTTGGAGAACCAAGAGTATGACGATATCATGTCAAAAAATTTGTCAGAGTTTCAACAAGATGGGGTACCTTAACATTACACTCTCGATGTAAAAGGTTTTTGAACAAGTAATTTGTTGCTCGGTGGATTTTTAGACGAAGCCCAATGCTGGAATCCTCACCAAGGTCACCCGATTGAACACCCCCAGACTTTTTTTATGAGGATATATGGAAACCAGAATGTATACCACGCAATTAGCATCTACAGATGATTTACTTCAGTGAGCTATTCAAATTTGTTTACAAATAATTCCAGAAATGTTACATTATGCTGAATTGTATCATTGTTTGGAAACCAAGAAAGGTCAATTTGAGCACCTTATGAAATAATTAGTATTGTTTTGCTAATTTCTTACGAATAAAAATGATACTATTATTAAATTGGAATTATCCGATGACTTTTCACTTATGTATAATAATTTTCAAGTGGTTGGTGGCTTATGACCTCAAATTTCTGTACTTTCAGTTATAGTGTCTATTAAACATCAAAATTATACCGTTTTTGCTCGACCGGTTTTTTAAATTGCATCCTGATGATACAAATCCATAATCAGTAATTGGGGCCGCATTCTCGACAAGTGAACTTTTGATGCCTATGCGCACTTCAAGGGATTCGCACATTTTGGTATTCTTCTCTCGTGAACATTGATGCGTATACGTTCCCAACACGAGTATTTATTGCGAGCACTTTGTATCGTTCATTTGATAGTTTTGTTGACGTATATTGATGATATTATATGTGTTGTCAACTTCGAAGACAAGTATTTTTGAGTGCCAAAAATATTTCAAAAACTTGAAGACGAAGTTAATGTTGACTTAAACAAGGAAAACTCCAGTTTGGAGTATATTCTGAAGATATTTTTTGTAACTAATTACCGTACTGTATAAGTCGGAAGAGTTTTTAAAAAGAATTTTATTATCACAATATTACAATTGAACTTAACAATGTTATGACAAAAATTAGAATGAACTGAATTACAATGATCTGCAATTTATATGCTCGGTAATAATTGCTGACAGTGCACCGAGGCTGATGTAATACAACTCCCTTATGGTATAACATAGGGTGGAGGTCCTACCATAACTCCTCCCTTATTAGAGAAAGTCTTCGGGTTCCAAAGGAGAGGGCTTTTCTTGGGGCTTTCGTAGTTCCTTGAAGGTATTCTTAAGTTCACAAATCCACAATAGGTACGCTGCTGCAGTTAATATTAGAATAATTATAAATGTCCATTGTAACCAATTAATGGATTTCAAATTGTCAATATCTTTTATTGATAATGGATTGGTTGCTGTTAGATCGTTTTGAAGTGTGTGAATATCTTCTAATGGAATATTTTTAATAGTCAAAGGTTTTTGCTCTAGGACTCTTTTATCGTATTTATCAACCGAGTGCACATAATTAGTTTTAAATAATCTTTCGGAAAATTTTCCTAATAAATGTGTACAAATTTCGGAATAAATCTTTTATTTTGAAAATAGATGTGATAGGTAGAGTTGGGTTTAAGGTAATTTTTTTAAAGATCTATAATTAAATCTGAATTATTTTCTATAGGTGAAGTAACAGTAATTATATTTTGTTTGAAATACTTTTCTGATTTAACTGTTAGTTTTTGGTTGTTGCGTTCATAGAGTAAAATTTGATTATTTTTATTATTGATTATTCCATCTGAAATTGGTATACCTCCATTTTCGATTTCTTCTGAAAGAGAACGGGCAGTTTGATTAGAATCTGATTGTTCACTATGATTGTGAATTGATTCCGTATTGTTTGGGGGAACTAATTGAACGTCTGATAAAATATTAACTTAGTGGATATAATTGCTTGGACCACTTTCTTCGAAATCTTTATCAGAGATATAATTTCGTGGGTTGTCAGCTATTTTCCGTTCTCTATTTATGTCACCTGGGTTATTCAATATTGATTCTGTTTCTAAAGTATTTACTTGCACTCGACTTAAAGCGTGGGCATTGCTATTTGATTTTCCTGGTTTATAAGCTATTTTATAATTAAATTTTTCTAATCTAAGGCGCCACCTTACTAATTTTGAATTTGGCTCTTTTGAATTGAATAGCCAAGTTAAGGGTCTATGATCAGTGACAATGGTAAATTGTCTACCGAAAAGATAAGGTCTAAAATACTTACAGGCTCATGTAATGGCAAGAAGCTCTTTCTCTATTGTGCTGTAGTTTTGTTCGGATTCATCAAGTGTTCGTGACGCATACGCCACAGGTTTATCCTGGCTAATAGTGCCTTGGGATAAGACAGCTCCTCGTTTTTTTCTGTTGTGTCAGTTAGGGATAAAAATTAGTTTCTACTTATTTTTTCTTGACAACGGTAGCTGGAACGCTACCGAAACGTTGAAATAAAGAATTTAAAAATATTGTGGTTTAATTTCCCAAGAAATTAAAAAAAGAATGAATAATATACCACAAGGAACATACAGAAGATATATAACACAAATATCATTATTTCACCCTCTCAGGACGTTGTCCATGACCCTCTGAAAGGTAGCAGGTGCATTTTTAAGACCGAAAGCTTTAGAGCTGTAAAAGCTGTTTTAGGAGTGTCTTCTTCAATTTGTATTTGGTGATAGCCGGATGCTAAATCTAGTGTAAAATAATTTGCCCTACTTAATTTATCTAATAAATCTACAATATTTGAGATTGGGTATTTATCATTAATAGTTTTCTCGTTCAACTTTCTATAATCTATTACTAATCCATAATTTTGTTCTCCAGTTGTGGAATTGAATTTTTTTGGAACAACCCATATATTAGAATAAGGACTAACTGAATGTCTAATCATACCTTGTTCTAACATTTTGTTTATTTGGTTACACACTTCTTGTTTGTGTATTTCAGGAAAACGATAGGATTCACTAAAAACTGGTTTATTATCTGTTAACACAATTGAATGTTTAATTTCATTTGAAAAAATTAAAGGAATTTTATCTGAATAGGAGATATCTCTATACTCAAAACATAACTTAAATATGGCTTCTTTTTCTTCGGAATTACAGTGTTTCAAATTTAGTTGAGATGAATTTTCTCTTAGAATCTTATCAACATTTTGATTAACACTGTAATCTTTGTTATTTGGCATATAATTTAATTCGTTTACATTTAATATTTCTACATTAAAAGGTGTTGCTTAGGTTGTAGTTTCCCGTCTCGGGATTAATACTTTCGAAAGGATTAATATTTTCGAAATTGGTTTTTTATATGGTTTTATTTTCTACCTATATGACATATATCAAATCTGACATCTATATTTTTTATTTTTTTTTCTAAACAAAACTTGGTTTCATGACAACACAATATCAAAAGCCTTAACATATTCCCCCCGCTTGAGAAGGTGAATAATTCTCAAGATAAAACAATAACAGCTTAAACTAATAATTGTAGTCTGTTAATTAGCAAGAATAACATTCTTCCTATACATTGTCCCCGTTATCAGGAATAGGTAATACACAAATCTTGGACCAGGCTCTTTTGATTGTCCCATTCGCAGTGGTAATACTTGCTACCCTTGCAACACCATCATTTCCAGGATGAAGCTCCGTTATTTTGCCCAGTTTCCATTTAAGAGGAGGCAAATTGTCTTCTTTTATTAGAACTAAAGCACCCAGCTTCAGCCCTTGGTGGTTAGCTTTCCACTTCGTACGAGTATGTAGTTCGCTGATGTACTCTTGAGACCATCGTTGCCAAAAGTGCTGTTGCATTTGTTGCAGCAGCTGGTATCTAGATAACCTATCAATTGGGACCTCTCGAAGATCTGGATCTGGTATAGTTGTTAGTGGCTGCCCGATGAGAAAGTGGGACGGTGTTAACACCGAAAGATCACTAGGATCAGATGACAATGGAGTCAAAGGACGTGAATTTAATATCGTCTCGATTTCTGCGAGATAAGTTGTAAGCTCTTCAAAGGTTAAAGTTACATTTTTCATTATACGTTTCAAATGACCCTTTGTCGATTTAATTCCCGCTTCCCAAATACCTCCAAAATGAGGTGAATATGCAGGTATATACTTCCAAGAAACACCTAAATCATTAAAAGTTTCTTGAAGAGAGGTTTGGTTATTTAAGAGACATTTGGCTAATTCTTGCAATTCAGATCGAGCTCCTACAAAGTTACTGCCATTATCTGAGAGGGTTTACCACGTCTTGCACAAAATAAATGCAATAAATGCTTCTGAAGTTAAGTCACTCACCAATTCCAAGTGTACCGCTTTTGTAGAAAGGCAAATAAATAGGCATATATATGCTTTCCATGATTTTGCTCCGCGTCCCTTACGATCATTTATCATGATGGGTCCTGCATAGTCTACACCGGTTACTGTAAAAGGTAATGTGGGGCTCAGCCTAGATTTTGGTAGGTTCCCCATGATAGGATTAGTTTGTGAAGGTTTGACTCTAAAACAGTCCATGCAGGAATGTACAGTTTTCCTGGCTAAATCACGACCAGATAGGGGCCAAAATCGATTTCTGATGGAAGCTAACAGCAGCTGAGGACCAGCATGAAAAAGTTTGAGATGTTCATGTTCGAATATAAGTTTGGTTAAATGATGTTTGTCTGAAAGTAGCATTGGATGTTTTTTATCGATATGAAAAGATGACGCTTGTATTCGTCCCCCTACACGAATAATATTTTCGCTATCCAGAAATGGATTTAAATTAGGAATACGCGATTTCTTTGGTATGGGTTTATTTTTTTGAAGGAAATATCGTTCCTCAAAGAAGCACTCAATCTGCGACAATCTAACCAATGTTAAACTGGAAGAATTTAATTCTGATGCTGACAATACACCATACTTTCGTAGAGAGGGTTTATTTCGACAGTTAAAAATGAATCTTTGCACATAAGCCATCGTTCTTCGAATTGCATTGAACTTGGAAAATTTGTGAAAGGGAAAATATTCAGTGGGCGTTGATACCATGAGACTTAATTTTTGTTTCCTAAGCTCTGGTATATTTTCTGGAGTCTTAACTTCTGAGAGAGGCCATTCTGCCTCGGGTTTTGATAGCCACCAGGGACCAGACCACCAGAGACAAGAAGTCAATAAAGTTTTTGGTGGAACTCCACTAGATAAAAGGTCGGCAGGATTATCCTTGGATTTAACATGAGACCATTCTCTTGGGTTAGTATGAGACTGAATGTGTGAGACTCTGTTTTGCACAAAAGATTGTAATAAATTGGGTTGTGATTTAATCCAACATAATACAACTGCAGAATCACTCCAGAAGAATTGCCTGTTGATTTGGAGCCTTAGCGATTTTCGTATTAAATCAGTTAGTTGACATAAAAGATGTGCACCACACAATTCCAGTCGAGGAATGGTTAATGATTTCAAAGGTGTAACCCTTGATTTTGCACATAAAAGTTTTACATAAACTTCCCCTTCACTAGAAATGCTTCGAAGGTAAATGCACGCCCCATAGGCTTCTAGAGACGCATCACAGAACCCATGAAGTTCAATTACGGTTGGATTGATACAAAGAGTTATTCTAGGTATATGATAGTCATTCAAGTTTATTAAGTTTTGCCTAAAATTAACCCACCTTGTATATAATTCAGAAGGTAATGACTCATCCCAATTGAGTTTTATCATCCACAATTGTTGCAAAAGAATTTTTCCTACAATGATACATGGAGCTAGGAGACCTAAAGGGTCGAAAATCTGTGAAATATCTGACAAAACAGACCTTTTGGTTACGGTTTGACCTCGTTTACTTGCCACTATATTATATTTTAAACTATCATTTTCACTATCCCAGTACAATCCTAAAGTTTTCATACCTTCGCCATCTCCAAGTTTTTGTAATGCCATGGGATTTTTGGTTCGAACATACTGTAAAATATCTTTACTATTAGAAGCCCATTTTTGAAGCAAGAAACCACCACCTGATAAAATAGTTTGAACTTCGTCAATTAATTTTTGTACACTTTGAACTGAATCAGAACCTGTCAAGATGTCATCCACGTAAAAATCCGAAGCCACAACTTTCGATGCTTCAGGAAACTTTTAAGAATTCTTTTAAACATCTTATCGCTAACCACGGCGCAGAGGCAGTTCCATATGTGACACTATTAAGTTCAAAAACCTTAGTTTCATCAGTGGGTACTCGACGCCAGACAATTCTTTGCAACGACCTTTGATCAGGTTGAACTAGAATCTGTCGATACATTTTAATTATATCCGCACAGAAAACTATTTGATGTAGCCTGAATCTCAGAAGTACAGGAATAAGATCATCTTGTATTTTCGGACCTACACATTGAATATCATTAAACGAGAGACCTGAACTAGTTCGACAGGAACCATCAAATACAACTCTCAATTTAGTGGTTTGATTCTTTTCATTCAAGACCCCATGATGTGGTAAAAAATATTCAATGTTGGTTTTGCTTTCTGGGATAATCACTTCGGACATATGATTTAATCGAGAATATTCATCTAGGAAATCAACATACAAAGAGTTTAATTTTGGATTTTTTAGAATGTAAGCGCCTTAAAGCTATAGACTTGGATTCGCCTAAAGATGATGGAGAACCCTTAAGAGGAATTTGTACTATGAAGCGACCTTCAGAATTACGTTTGGTAGTGCTTTGGAATATTTCTTCACAAAATTTCTCTTCCTCTGACAATAGTGGTTTTTTCTGAAACGGTTCCTCTATTTCCCAAAACTTTCGCATGAAGTTATGCAATTCATCATCAGCAGATGTATTGAAATTGCACTGAACCTTGTTGGAAGAGGAATGTTCATTGCTAGGGTCTGAAACCACCCAACCGAAAACAGTTTTTTGAAGCATAGGTAAACCTTTGCCTAAGCGTTTTTGACCTACACACAAAAGATCATAAAAATGTTCAGCACCTACCAAAATATCAATAGGTTGAGATATGTTAAAATCAGGATCGGCTAGTTGAACATTTCTTGGAATTATCCATGAACATATGTTTAAAGGTTGACTTGGTAAGCAATCATTAATTTTTGGAACTACTAAACACATCAAATCTGTTCCAAATGAGTTTTTTAACGATTGGATTTTAACAGTACACTTTTCATTGATGATAGAAGTAACTAAGTTGATTCCTACAACTGAAATATGAATTCCAGAAGTTTGAATGCCTAAACGTTCACATGCATTTTTTGTTATGAAATTACTTTGTGATGCTTAATCTAATAAAATCCTACATACTTGGTTCTTTCCATTACAATCAATAATAGATACTAACGCTGTAGATAATAACACTCCTACCCCACTGAACTCTGTATTTTTGTAGCTAACAGTAGGCTGATTTTGAACTTGATTGAAACTTTCATGATTTGGTGGATCTAATTGATTAGTTGGTATAGGTTCTAAACACAAAAGTGTATTATGTCTTCGCTTGCAATTTTAGCAAAGTTTAACTTTTCCAATATATTTAATTTTTTGGTCAACGGAGAGGTTTAAGAATTCAGGACATGATTGAATAAAATGATTAGATTTTTTGCAATAGTCACACAAAACCTTTTTATAGCTAGTACTAGGTCGATTTTTAGGATTGCCCGCAGTACTGCTTTGGCCATGACTATTTTTTGATTTTGAAATTTGTGATTCAAGAAAATAACCATTAGTTTTTATTCTAAGATTTTTACTTTCCTTAGTTGACATGAGTGTTTCTAGAAGATCAGCTTTGTTTTTAATGAATATTTTTAGATCATCTAAGCTTGGAGATCCATTGTTTTTATTTCCTAGTTGAACCTTGTGCTCTTCCCACTCTCGCGCTGTATTCCTGTCTAATTTATTGCTAATAATGTAAATTAGAAGAGTATCCCAATATTCTGTAGGTTGATTTAAAGCTTGCAATGACCTCAAATGCTTTGTCAATGTGTCCAACATACTTCGTAAATCACCAGCTGATTCTTGGTTCAAATTTGGGATATTGAAAATAGAACTAGCATGGTTATGAGTTAATAAATTATTATTGTTGTATCTGTTTACTAACGTCTCCCAAGCTACAGTATAATTTGCTGCCGAAAATTCTAGTGAGCGAATGACTTGAGCGGCTCCACCCTCTAACGATGCTCTCAAATAATGATATTTTTGAATTTAATTTATACCTTGATTAGAATGTATGAGCGAATCAAATGTGTCGCGGAACTCAAGCCAATTCTCATATTGACCAGAGAATTTAGGTACTTGAATCTGGGGTAATTTAATATTAGTTAATTGCCTACCTGAATGGAATCTACTCACATTAGTATTACTTTCCACTGAATTGTCAGATCCATTACTTTGGTTCATTTCTTTATAAAATGTAGAAACTATATTTTTTGCCATAGCACATGCACTGAAATATGTTTTTTCAAAAGCTTCTCGTTCCGCTAACTGTTCTGGATCTGCTAATTCCGTAATACTTTCTATTTCACATTGTATGAGTTCAAATTCGTTAATAATTGATACCTGCATTTCTAACCTCATTTCTAGTTCTGTAATTTTTTCTTCCTTTGAATTAGAGTCTGAATTACTTGCCAAATATGTTTTGAATAGCCTTCCTAAACCTTTCGGAGCCATTTTTAATTTAAATTAATTAAATTAAGTTAAGAATACGCTTATTGAGAAAATCAACAACTTTCGTAATCGGTTATTGGTTAAGAAGAAAAAAAATCTCAACACTTTTGAATTTGTAGATCTCAATCCCCAAAAATTGCGTAACTCTTGAATATATACCTTAAAAAAACTTCCTTTTTACAATTAACAAAATTGAATGATATGTTTATACCTTTATACTTTCGAGTTGTTGACCTAACTTTCGATTTATCAACAAAAACCTTTAGAGCAATACATTCGAGTTTGTTTTTCTCTTTCGTATCCCGAGAAATCGCTATACGATACAAAATTCACTCTAAATCATGGAACAGACTTACGAAATAGGTAGCCAACAACTTGCATCCAATTCTCCAGCACACCAGCTCGGTAATTTCCGTCTGCACCAATGTTTCACGGTAGGTTCGGTTAAATATCAATTGCTGAATCTTCAGCAACTAATCCTGGTTCGAAGGACCAAATGTTTAGGTTGTAGTTTCCCGTCTCGGGATTAATACTTTCGGAAGGATTAATATTTTCGAAATTGGTTTTTTATATGGTTTTATTTTCTACCTATATGACATATATCAAATCTGACATCTATATTTTTTATTTTTTTTCTAAACAAAACTTGGTTTCATGACAACACAATATCAAAAGCCTTAACAGGTGTTGAAATAATAATCTTCTGTGGATTGTCAGTAAAATTTGATATTGTTGTTAATGCAAAAAAAGTTTTTTTATCTTCACAATCCCCGTGTGAGTTACGAGATTCTCGGCTAACTTGATCTGTTCTAGTAATCCAAATCCATTTTCCTGATTTACGGGAAGTCTAACAACTTGCTCTGTGTTTCCAGGAATTGTTATTATATAATTATTTGAAAATGTATAATTTTCATTTATTTTAGAGGAATTGTTGAAAATTGAAGGTATTCCAATACGAGGGGTAATCAATAATTTCGATTCGATATTAATGATAGCCTGTAATTTTTCCAATAAGTCCATACCTATTAAACCTTGGTAATTATTATTAAAATTGAATATATAAAATTCATGAGTACTACATTCATTGAAAATTTCAAATATTGGTATTATTACTATTTCGTCATGAAACGTTATATCATGAGATGCTTGAATCTGGAAATGTTGACGTTTTCTTAAATTGGGGTAAAAACTTTGAGCTCTTCCAGAATTTATTAGACTACGTGAACTACCTGTGTCTACCAAAAATTCTGCATTTAATTGGGGTATATGAATAGATGGTAGTTCGGTTTCAAATAAATTATTAATTTTTATCACATTTGTTGGTTTGGTGGTGTCACCCTGTGAAAATTTATATCACCTGCCAACATATCGGACTGATAATCGTTGCAATCAGTTTCTTCATTGGGAAAATATACATTATCGGTTGTGTTTCCGTTATCATGAGTATTATGAGATTGATTTTTGAAATTGACGTTTCGATTACTTTGAGCTGTTTCTATGTTATAGAGTTCTTGGTGAATAAAATTTATGGGACCGGTACTTTGAAAATGATTTTCATTGGAGTAATGTCTTTGAATAGTGGGATTTCTGGTAGAAACAGACATTGGTTCAGGGTTATTTTTTGGAGTTTGGCCCGTAGGTTTGAATACATTAGTTCAGGGTCCAAAAACTTGGCAATTAGTGAAATATTTAGGTGCAGGCATATTCTGTCTTGCCTGAATATTAATGGGTTGTGGAGGAAAATTGCTATTTTGAATATTTGGACCATAATATTTAGTATTACCATAATTTTGGAAGTTCAGATTTGGATATTGATTAGATTTGGGAAATTGGTGATTATAGGACATATTTCTGTTATTGGGATTTTGTCTGGAATTTGTATTTTGAATAAAACCACATTGTTTTTGACTTAAGGTGAAATTTTCTTCTTCTACGACGTATGACATGGCTAACTCTAGTGAGTCGGGATTTCTTAATCTAACCAAATCTTGTGTACGACCTGTTGAGCCGCGAATAAAAGTTTCTAGTGATAATTCATCATAATTTTCAATTCGGATTTTGCGCTCCTCTACACTAAAATTCATTGATAATAATTTTGAAGCAATCGAGCTTCTGGCTTTTCGAATTCTTTGCCCCAATGTAAAAAATTATTCATTTCTAAAAGGTTTCATAACTATTATGTCTTGAACAAGACAATCTAGGTTTCTTTGATCCCCAAAACTAAGCCTAAGTAAATGTTTTAGATCGTTACAAGCCCTAATTTCTGGTCTAGAACCCACCAACATAAGAGCATTGCCAGATAGTTCACCTATCACGGCTCTTAAAAGAAAGTTGTTTATTGGATCATTAAGATTTCGCAAATTTTTTTATTGATTTTTAAGGCAATCACAATGTTCCAAAAATATTTCTAAACTGCCACTATCACCATTGAAAAAATAGGTATTGTATCAATGTATAATTTCATTAATTGATAATTTACAGGAGTTTCGTTATTTGGCATTGTGTTATTTTGTAATGATAGATTATTCACTATATTAATTAATTCCTCAATTTTTTCAAATTTTTAAAACTTCAATGAATCGTATTCTGGTTTTCTTAACACTCACTTCGAAAAAATATTATATTCGCTAATATTTTAAAACAAACAAATGAGAAAAAGCGAAGAATAAGCAAAAAAAAATTATGTGAATTTCTATATGCTTTAGTTACTCACACCTGATTCAAAATTTTCCTACAAGAACAATTGTAATAAATTTAGATAATAAAGGAAGGATAATAGGATGGCTCACCCAATTTCCAAGTCTTCTTCAATGGTGCTGGGAAGTATTCTCCGTCTGGACACTCACAAGAAAGTCTTTTTTTTCGAAAAAAACTGTTTCGTTTCACAAAGGATTGAAATTCACGACGTTTTACGTTATGCACACGAAAAACTGTCTCGAAACTATCCTACTGACTGCGCCAATTACCGTACTATATAAGTCGGAAGAGTTCTTAAAAATAATTTCATTATTATAATATTACAATTGAACTTAACAATGTTATGACAAAAATTAAAATGACTGAATTACAATGTTCTGCAATTTATATGCTCGGTAATAATTGCTGACAGTGCACCGAGGCTGATGTAATACAACTCCCTTATGCTATAACATAGGGTGGAGGTCCTACCATAACTAACTATTCAATTTGTTGTAGTTGTTGGTGTCTTTGCGGTTTTTTTGCAAGTATTAAACTTATTTTGGTCCATTTCCTTTGTGCATCTTTAAATGTAAAGTTATTTGAAAATTCACCAAATTGAAGATCCGAGTTTTTTTCAGATACTCGATAGGTAATTTTTCTGGCAGTCGGTCATTCGACTTTTTTCATCTCGATGAGACATCATACATAAAATAATGTTTTCCTCAATTTCCTGTAAATCACCAATGTAAAAAATCTTTCACATTGTCACTTGTCAGTTTTTCAATTTCAGTTCACCAAACCTCAATTTACGTTCCAAGAAACAGATGGTCGTCAAAAATACCACTTTAAAAGAGTATTCTAACATTCGCATTCGTTTTGATGCGTATACGTAAAAAAACTCACTTCTCGAGTATACGACCCCAGGTCTAGTGATATTTTTTGTCATATTTTTGTTATGGAATTTGGTGTTAACCTCTTTTTATTTGTTGATTACTACTTGATTTTGAATCAGATAAATACTTATGTCTGGCTAGTGAGACTTTCCAATGAAAACAATAACGTTAAAACGGTGAGATATAGTGATTGTTTCGTATAGTAATTAACCACCCGAACAAACAGACCGTGTTCATTAAACAACCAGCCGTTGGATCAACTTGTTAAACTGAGCCTGAAGCACTTCTAAAAGTTATACAGTTAATTAGCAACTGTTGTGTATTACTAAATCACAACTTGACGGCATTTACAGAACAAAAAAAACTATTTTAGAAATAACACAAATTGAGTACTACAGATGTTACTGTTCAACAAGTAATTGTCTTAACCCTTCACGCGACAAATACAATCGATAAATGATAAATTTCACATCAGAAATATAACATCTTTTGCGACCGGTTTCACAAATTTCCCAATTTTTTTATCCAATTATATCATTGAGCGGCAACTAAAATTCTCAATCCTCGAGGATATTTTTATTCAATATTAACTTGAAAAACTTTGTTCCGTATTATTTAATATCAGTGCAAAAGACCTCCACACTACAGTAGGTGACGTAGAGCAGTGAGGAGCCCCGTTGTGTAATACTTGATGTCAATTTAAGGTATTTCCGGAGCTTCCCAGCCTGCACAGCAACATTTCTGGGAAGTAATTGAACTTTACAACACGCATTTGCACATCTTGTGCAATTTTATTTTCATGTACACCTTGGGGTTTATAGAACGTTGAAATGTCCGTGCGACGCGTGATTCTTATAATATTGCATTGTCATTTCAATGGAAGTTTCTAAACGACCTTGAAAAGCGTAGTGAAACATTCCTGCAATATATTGTGTACAAATATTTGGTCGATGTAAATTTATGCGTGCACCTAAACGTTCAAATTTGAATATTAAATTATTGGCCCCTCTTAATGTACCAGGAACATCAAAAATTTATGTAGCCCAGATGATATCCTGGGAAGTTCAAGTAGCATGTAAAGAGCGGATTTGGAACTTTGTAATGAGTTCGATGTTTTCAACTTATTTTCCTTTGTTCTCAATACTTTTCACAAAAATTTATATAACCTATCTTTCCAAAATATTTTTTCACCGTATTAGATTTCCTGATGTTTACTTGAAAATTTGGACATATTAAAATTTCTTCTAGTTCTTATACGATGCGCTTCATAATATGTATGGAATAAATTCAATGGTAGCGTTTTTATGTAGTATTTGGAAAAAACCTGATACAGGTCGATTTTTATATTGAAATTGACGATTTAAAGTGTGAAAATATGATCCCCTCCAGCACCCCCTCTGAATTATAAGCACCTCCACGAAAATTTAATTAGGAAAGGGGATCATTTGGAAAGGATATCAGTCCTCTTTTCAGCAATATGGAGTTTTTTCAAATTCGGTGCAATAATAACTGAGAATTCAATTTTCACTATGTAAAATTATGACAATATCTCCATCACAAAACCCAAACAAAAACACCTAGTTATTTCTCAAAGTATATTTCAATAGACCAGACAATATTGATGATTGGAAATTGGGATAACGGGGAAAATTAACCAAATAGCCCCTGGGGTCATACAAAATGTGGTAGGAGAATTCCAAAATCGCCTCGGTTATTATCAAGTGAATGGTGGTCATTTTGAATATTCAATTCAATTGTGAATTACATCGAGAAATACATTTTAAATAATATGCGACATTATCATTTTCATTCTACGTAGAGTTCTGTGAAGTTGTGATTGCACCGGATTTAAAAGTACTTCATATTTGTGAACAGAAGACTAGAATCTCTTTTAAACAAGGTGCCACACGACCTCCTTTCTTATTTAAAATTTAGTGGCGGTGCTTTTAATTTAGAGGGGGTGCTGGGGAGAAAATGTTTTCCTACTGTAAATTATCAATTTAAGGATATAAATCGTTCTGTTTCAGGTATTTTTAATCACATAACAACGATAAAATTGAATTTATTCCATACATATAAAACAAATGGGCTCACCGAATAGAATTAATTATTTTCGTAAAACAAGATTTAACACAAATGAAGAAATTGGACCACATTAACTGAAAACTCTGAACCAGTTCCAAATTTGAAATTCTATAGGTCATGGTTACCAGAGAAACAGAATAAATTACCAATACGCATATCATAACTTTTATTTTCTCACCTCTTACCTAATTCTACGTATACAGGATGGTCCTTAAGTAATGGTACATAAAAGAACAGTACAATATTCACTTCAAAATATCGCGATCTGAACCAACTAGCCTTGATGTAATGTTGATATTGGAAGAGATACAGGGTGTTGAAAATGAAACTTTAATTTTCGTTTTTCACAATAACTTCCACACTTTTTGAAGTATATGCACAAAAATTCGAGGTTGGGGGTTTCTTTGATATAAGAAATGATTATTTTTTCCCTTATATCGATGTTTTTTATGGAGGGCTGCACATAGGCCACGTATGCGGTATAAATGTACGAAAAACTTTTCTGCCTTTCACATAAGCGCCACTTTTGTGAAAAAATAATTAAAGCCACATAATTACAACAGAAAAAAGGTATATCTGTTAGTATCCCCAAATCTTAACGGTTTTAGAGATTGACAGGGTTACTTTTTTGACATTTAACTTATCAAATCACTTCTACTAACTATGCAATAATTCGACGATTTCAGGATTTCTAATTCTCCAATTGGTTTCTCGTCCAGTCCAAGAACAAGCCTCGGCTATCAGTCATTGTAGATTTCAGTACTCAGTCTATATATCCAGTCTTTGAAGTCAGTCCCACCAACGAAATTGGGAAATATCATTTTAAAAAGATTCAGTTTTAATTAAAATTTTTCTTCACCAACGGTAACCCCTAAGCAAACAAGATGCATATGATTATAATCATTTGGTATCTAGGTTAGTATTCCAATATACAAGCTTTCCAAAATTGAAGTACCTGTATAATGATACTCGTCAGATTTAGTTTGGAAAGACTATTAAGAAGCACTATTGAGTTCAGGAAAAGTGATTCTATTTTATTTAAATTGACTTCTTGAATGCATTTATAGCAGCCATGATAGCCTGTGTGACTCTTTGTATATGTTATGCACGCTCGTGCAGGTACATTGTAGTCAATATGGCTTATGTTAATATGTAACTTTTCATTATGGAATGAGAAATTATTATCTTGAAGTTCCCTAATTTCTTCACAAAAGCTGTTAAAAATTTCATTAGGTGACTAAGGTATTGCATACCCATAGAAACCCCAACAACAAATGCTTTTGTTTCAAAAAATCCTCCAAGGTTAAAATTGGTAAACCAGGCAATGTATAAATTTCCTATCTCTGTATCTGTATCTGTAGAGTAGGGAGGGTGAGTGTGTAGGCTCA
>CAJUYG010003615.1:0-20468 GCA_910591675.1 Galerucella calmariensis | reverse complement strand
GAATGAAACATTGACAAATAACTACACAGTTAAAAATTCTGTTATAAATTCTTATAATTTATGTAAGCAGTGTATCTAGAAACTATTAAATTTAATTATATTATATTGAATTATATTGAAGGTGGCTCTGTTATATCAGTTTTTTAAGCATGATAGAAAAATATCTACCTACAAAAATTTCAACACTTGTTACATTCAATAATAAACAAATTCATCATAAGCGCTCAAAGTCAAGCATCACTAATCTCTAGATATCCACTCCCACTTTAAATATCCCGCTCTTAATTATTTCCGATGCAGATTACCAATGCCAAAATAACGCTTATTCATAATTAAAATTAATTGGTGATAACAAACGACTTAGCCGAATAGTGATGCAAAATATTTGAATTTATTAGACCGGTTTAACATATTATAATTTTAGATCTGTTTCTAACCAAATTATCCAGTTAAATCGTTCTGACTATAATAGTTAAAATTCTTGTTGTAACCAAAACTAAGTTGAGAATATTGGAACATCTGCTCAACTAACTTTCTAAATATTATTTATTTAGAACTAGCCAAGCTTGGTTATATAATCTTCTGTTTTCTGTGTTATCCAATAGGGTTGCTGTATTCTTAGAGTCGTATATAAACTACAGGAATAATCTTACTCAGTTTATTATAGTTTTTCGCCTATAATGAAAGTCAACCTAAAGTGTTTTCAATTCTAGAATATAATAGAGTAAGATCCCAGAGCGATAAGACACAACTTATTTTCAAATAGATGAAATGTTAGGTTCTCAGTAGCATCTCGTGTGCTTTGAATACCTGTGTGTTTGGGGAGCTAGCCCAAGGGCACCTGGCAGGTATCAGGTGAGAAAGGTAATTAAAAAGAGTTACTTTACTTGAATTTGTATGTCTGATTTTTATATATGTTTTGTAGAATAGTATTCTAAAGTAGTATCATAAGTGTCAGACACTTTCCATGGACCAAAACTTTTGTCACACGTTTTAAAGCTCCACAAAAAATAAATACTTAGATTTTATTTATTTTTATATGTCTGACTTTCGAATATGTTATCAAGACAACTATTACTAAGTTATATGTGCTCCAACAGATCCGAAGTATACTGAATACTATACTTTGTGCAAAAAGGGCACATAGACAGTAGACTGAGACATTGTGAGTTAATATACAGTGCTATTCAAAAGTCCCCTACCCCCCTCGTATCTTTTGAACGGCTACACTTACTTTAATAAAATTTGGAGGGTGAAAATAAAGTGTTGTAAACTTCTCTACGAATGGTAACAGGTGAAGTAATAGTAATATATGACGTCACAGTGCCACTCTGGCCAATAATTTTGAATAGGACCTATAGCAAGTGATATCTCGTTTGAAAGGCATTGACATTGGCGCCATAGCCATATTAATTTTGTTTGGCTTTAAACTAATTTTGACGGATAAATTAAATAAATACCAAAAAAAAAAATAATAATAAACGTCATTTATTGGTACAACCAAATGGCCATCGACCGAGGTCCTTCAGCCAGTATTATTTACATTGTTTATTATAATATACTTGATAGTAATAAAAATAATATTTGTGTTATTGAAAAAAAAATTAATAATAATTAATTAGAAAATAAAAAAAATAATTAAATAAAAAAGTTAAAATACCAAAATTATTGAAATTATTTTTTTTAAATTTAATTAATCAAATATCAACAATGGATTCTTATGGCAAGTGTTCGAAATGTGCTCCGTCTACTTCCTGAAAGTAATACATCCTATTAGTAAACTCTTGTTGTACTCGTTCGAATGTGTCAGCTGAAATTGCATTGCATTCTTCAATAATTCTTTCTTTCAAAACGCCAATGCTATCTGGTGCCGTAGTACAAACCTTGGATTTCAAGTACCCCCATAGAAAAAAATCTAATGGTGTCAGATCTGGTGACCGAGGTGGCCATTCTGTAGGACCTCGCCGGCCGATCCATCTACCTCGATATTCTTCATCCAGGTAACGTCTTACAGCACCATAAAAATGTGCAGGAGCACCATCTTGTTAAAATGTTATTTCCAGGTGGCCGAATCCATCTGGATTATCTTCCAGAATTTCAAGAATTAACGGCTCAGTTTCATTTTGTAACATCTCCAGATACACTACACCGCTTAAATTTGAATTTAGGAAAACAGGACCAACTATGTGGTTTCCCAAAAATACCTGTCCAAACATTGACTTTTTCTGGAAATTGGGTATGTTGTTCACGAAAGGTGTGAGGATTTGTGTCACTCCAATACCTTACATTCACATTTCCATAGAGGCAAAAAGTACTTTCGTCACTAAAACAAATTGTTTTTGTGTAATGTGGGTTTTGACTAATTTTATTTGTCATACATTCACAGAACTCGAATCTTATGTCTGGGTCGTCATCCGAAAGATGGTGCACCATTTTTAACTTGTATGGATGAAATTTATTTTTAGCCAACACTCTCTACTGTGCTTTCACTTACTTCACTGATAGACGCAACTTTAGTTGAAGAGGAAGTAGGGTTTACTACCATTTCAGCAACTATATCAATTTTTTTATCATCACTAAATGTTGGTCGACCAGATCGTTTGGCATCTTGAACACTACCTGTTGCTTCAAACTTGTGAAGAAGCCCCCTCAAATAAGTTGTCGAGATAGGGCGATCTGGGTATCTCTCATTAAATAAACGTTCCGCTTCATGGAGACTCTTTCTAGATTCACCTATTATTAAGATAGCTGCTACTTTGTCGGCTTGAGTACGTACCATTTTGCCTATGTAAACTCTTAAACGTCTCGTTAAACAATGAAAAAATTAAATATTCAAGCTATTCAGAAAAACTTTGCAAAGCAACATATACTATTAAAAATTGAATAGATGAGGCTTTTACTTGATGTGGATTCATAGTAAATTATGAAATCAAACAATTTTTATTTTGTTAAATCTACATTATATTCAAACTTAAAGTGACGCGCTTAGCTAACACAGTAGCTTTTTCAAAAGAATGGAGGTATGATGAGAAACTTTCAATTTATACAGTGCCTTAATACTAAATTATACGGATATTTAACAATAAAATT
Organism: Galerucella calmariensis; assembly: GCA_910591675.1. Taxonomy (NCBI): domain Eukaryota; kingdom Metazoa; phylum Arthropoda; class Insecta; order Coleoptera; family Chrysomelidae; genus Galerucella; species Galerucella calmariensis. Next base: position 17,378 of record CAJUYG010003615.1, on the reverse strand, counting down.
ATAATCTATTTACAAGGAAATGAAATGAATTTGTCTAAATGTGGGATTAACTAAAGTATTTAACAAGTTTACCTGGAAACTCATTCACAACCATCCTACAGGAATCTTTCTAGGTAAAAAGGTTTAATAATGGAGAATTGTTAATATCAAGTTGGTCGTTAAGAAGATTATCTATCTATATTTGTTTTTATTTATCTCTAGGGCTTCTAAAAGATTTAATTTGAGGCGGACTGAAAAATCTTCAATATTTAAATGTGAAATAATAATTTTGGTATTTATTTAATTTATCCGTCAAAATTAGTTTAAACCTAAACAAAATTAATATGCCTTTCAAACGAGATATCACTTGCCATGAGGTCCTATTTAAAATTATTGGCCAGAGTGGCACTGTGACGTCATCTATTACTATCACGTCACCTGTTACCATTCGTAGAGAAGTTTACAACATTTTATTTCCACCCTCCAAATTTTATTAATGTAAGTGTATATAGCCGTTCAAAAGATACGAGGAGGGGAGGGGACTTTTGAATAGCACTGTATATATAAGAGAAGGGGAACCGAGTTACTATAGATGTCTCACTCACTCTGAAACGTATTCATAGTGCTCTCGCACTCATACTCCCGGCTGATAATTTTTATGTTCGGTCATAACAATTGGTCTGACTAACGAAATAAAACTTAGTAATAACTCACTGATAACATATTTAAAAGTCAGACATGTGAACATTAAGAAAGTTTTAGTTATTTTTTGTGTAAGTCTCTGAAACTTATGATACTACTTTAGAATATTATTCTACAAAACATATATAAGAATCAGACACACAAATTCAAGTGAAGTAACTCTTATTTTTAGTTACCTTTCTCACCTGATACCTGCCCAAGTGCCCTTATGCTAGCTCCACAAACACACAGGTATACAAAGCACGCGAGATGCTACTGAGAACCTAACATCCCATTTATTTGAAAATAAGTTATGTCTTATCGGTCTGGGATCTTGGACTATAATGAAAATGATGACATATTCTTATGGCATTAGAAATACTGTCATGGTTATGATATTCGGTTGTTTTCAAATGCGTTTTGAATATACTAAGCCTAGTCCTTATTTGTATCAAGGATACAAAATATATACCTATAATAAAAATGAAGCACGTTAATGAAATTGAAGTTTGCTATCTTTTTGGGAAGGTTATTAGACTGGCCTTTTAAATATCCCTCGTCGATGAAATCGTGCGCGTATTATCTATATCTATTAAAAAAACGATATTATTTATATAATTATAATAACTAACAATAATTAATAATCATATCCTCGCTTTAAAGTGCTTGAACTTGTACTGCTATCAATTTTCTGCACGTAACGTATAGATACCTATTCCCTGAACGTCGATCTCGTTTACTGTTTCGTGACGTGCGTTCTTAGACACACCCGGACGTTCGCTCTTTTAATTAACGTTTTAGACGTTGAGAAATAATATTTCCAACATTTTTTGATAATCGATATTGTAATTACTGTTTCTAGACTCTCTGTATAAGAGGCCGTTCAAGTATTACGTAAGCAGATATACCTACTACAATTATTTAACCCCCTTCAGCACTTCTCAAGAGTAATCAAAGCTCTTACCCCCCTCTCCCATGCTTACGTAAACATTGGTATATGCATTTTTCTTTTAATGTATAATGTTTTTGTTATTGATTTGCAAACAACACGTCAAATAATTTAGACAAGTGATCAGTAATTCCCCTACTCGGTTAGCGAGTACCAGTAGTGTAACTATGTTCCTTCTAAGTCAAACAACACTCAGTATATGGTACATCGTCATATTTTGGTAGAACCATCCTGTATAAGTGCATAAATATAATGGAATGCGCTGTGTTTGTATACAAAGTATAGGAAACAAGCCCGCCCAAGGCTATAATGCATAAATTATATACGCAAATAATATATTTTCAATGGTATAGTGTATAATACTTTGCTATGACCATCCTGTTATTAAAAATCCGCCAGAGGCAACTAATGCAGTCCGGAGTCTTACGCAATAGGTATGCAATTATTATTGAGGTCATTTTAGATAGTTTATTAGTTTTTTTAAAAAAATCTATAAGGTGATAATACATTAATTATATACGAATGAATATATCTTCAATGGGTTAGTCTACTATGCATATTATACTTTGCTATAACCATCCTGTTATTAAAAATCCACCAGAGACAACTAATGCAGTTGAAAGTCTTACGTAAGTCGCGGAAAATAAGTAAATACCTATGCAATTATTATTAAGGTCATTAGATTCATTTTGTATTTAAGCTCAAGATTTTCTTGTGAAATTCAATCGTTTCTTGTTTTCAATCACATCATCACCTTCAATAAACAACAGGTAAGACGTTTTTATTTTTTTTATTTTACTTAGAATTTAAATTAGTGATGTGTTCTAATGTTTAATCATATTATTATTATTATTTTTAGTAAAATGGATCTAAAAACCATAAATTCTTCCTCACTTTTAGAAAGAGACCCAAAACCAACTATAAAATTAACGGACTTAATATTAGGGGAACCCAAAAAAATCATTTCGGCTAAAATAGTTAGGAGTAAATTTGGGGAAACGGTGCTGCTGGAACTGGAGAAAGAAATAACGTTCCTACCGCAGAGGGTAACAGAGACGTATAAACCTTATATAAAATATTTTGAAGAAGGGAAGTACGCAATAATATTCAGAGGAGCGGTAGACATTGGAAAATTGAATCCAACAGCATCGTTTGAAATTGTTGAAATCTAATTATTGGTGAGTTATATTTTTATAAATAGTTATGATATAATATTATGGACAAATATCATGGTACATTATCCAAAATTGATGAATCTATTAAGTTAATTAGAGTGAACTCTGCTGAAAACAAATCAATAAAATTAATTAATGAACATATTAAAAAATGTAACATAGCATTGAAAAAATATCATTTAAAGGTTGGTCAAAAACGTAAGATATTAACAAAAATTGGTCAATTGAAACGATTAAAATGTTTAATAAAATTAAAAAACAAACATGTTGGTGTAAAACAAAATCGAAAAGTTTACTGGGAAAATATAATTTCTTGTTTCAAAAGTAGAGTTCAAACAGCAGTGATTATAAATGTGAATCATAAAGAAATAAAAGAATTTTTATCAGATGCTTTTGATCTCTTTAAAATTAAGATTCTCAAAATTATTAAAAAAAAGTTAATTGTAAAAATTAATACCACACTGTGGGCAGATTTTGTTAAAACGTCAGGTGATCAAGAAGTAATTGATCAAAAGTATTTTGTGACACCTAATGCAGTATTAGATCAATCAACTGATTTAGCTATTTGGTTTCAAGAACATGTAACAGATTATATTTTAAATAAACTGTCAGAATTTTCGGAAGAATCAAGCGGTTGGGCGCTACAAAAAATTCTATTATTGGAGGTAGCTATAAACGAATATAAAATTGGTAATGGAACCTCTTTTATCAAATTACCACCTCAGATAGAAAATAAAAAAGCATGCATCAACATTCAAAATAGAGATGACGCATGCTTTTTTTGGAGTATTGTTAGTTTTTTATACCCACCAACAGGTAATTATAGACTCACCTCATCATATCCACACTATAGTCTTGTGTTAAATGTCAAAGGGTTAGAATTACCTATGAAACTAAATCAAATTAACAAATTTGAGGAATTGAATAATATTTCCGTAAACGTATACGCTCTAGAATTAAATTGTACACAACAAAGTTCATATTATGAAGTTGTACCTGCTAAACTTACCAAACGAAAATTAGAGAAACATGTTAATTTGTTATTAATTCAAAATAAGTATTTTCCAAAGTTGAATAATTTTGTAGAATCAGAACAAGATGATAATGATGATGATGATGATGATGAAAATATTGAAATAAAATTTCATTATTGTTTAATTAAAAATCTTTCACGACTTATTCGATCTCAAATCACTAAGCATAGAGCTACAATTAGCTTGTGTGACCGTTGTTTAAATTATTTTTATAGTGAGGAAAAGTTGAAAAAGCATTATTTGTTATGTGAAAATAGAAACAACTGTAAAATTTCATTCCCAAAATATGATGCTGTTGAATTTAGAAATTTTGTCTATAAACAAAAAATACCTTTCCTTATCTATGCTGATATTGAAGCTATTTTAGAACCATGTAAAACAAAATTATCAAAAACAACGAATAAATACCAACATCATAAAGCATTTTGCGCAGGATATTATATGAAATGTACTTATAACAACAATTTTTCCTATTTCAATCATCATGAAGGTGAAGATTGTATGGATTGGTTTTCAAATGAAATTAAAAAGATTGCACAATTTGTTGAGAGTAAAATTGTGAATATAATACCAATAATAGTAGATTCAATAGAAAATGTAAATGTACATATTTGTCACATTTGTGAGAAACATTTTAATCAAAGAGACATAATTGTTAAGGACCATGATCATTTTACAGGACTATTTAGAGGTTACGCTCATCAAACTTGTAATCTTTCATTTAAAAAATTGTTTATTGTTCCAATATTATTTCACAACCTTTCAAATTATGACGCACATTTTATCATAAAAGACATTGCTAAGCGTGGACATGTATCTGTTCTTCCACTAAATAAAGAAAAGTACATATCTTTCACTCTAACAGATAATGATAGTAGAATTAAATTTAGGTTTATAGATTCTTTTAGATTTATGGGTTGTAGTCTTAATGAACTTGTTTCGACTTTGAGCTTAGACAATTTTCAGAATTTAAAACATGAGTTTAAGAATTTAGATCATAATCAATTTCAACTTCTAACTAGAAAAGGGGTGTTTCCCTATGATTATGTAGATAATGTTGATAAATTGAAGGAGAAAGAGCTACCACCCATTGAAAAATTCTATAATAAACTAAATGATGTGGAATTGTGCAAGACTGATTACACTCATGCACAAAATGTTTGGACCGCTTTCAACATAAATCACCTTGGAGAATACAGTAGTTTGTATATGAAGATAGATATTCTGTTACTAGCAGATGTTATGGATAATTTCAGAGAAACAGCATTGAAAACATATGGTTTAGATCCTGCATGGTATTATACAATGCCAGGCTACACTTGGGATGCTATGTTAAAATATACTAAATGTAAATTGGAAATTTTAAAGGATGTTGACATGGTTATGTTTATAGAGAAAGCGATTCGAGGTGGAATTTCGGTATGCTGTAGTCGATTTTCAGAGGCAAACAATAAATATATGGGTGACAGATATGATTCATCAGAACCCACCAAAACAATCCTTTACCTAGATGTGAATAACCTTTACGGTTACGCAATGTGTGAACCATTACCATTTGGAGGATTTAAATGGTTAAGTTCAAACATTGATGTAACAACAATTCCAGACAATTCTCCGATTGGGTACATATTACAAGTGGATTTGGAGTATCCAAAGAGTCTACATACTCTACATAAAGATTTTCCTTTTTGTGCCAACCATCGCATTCCTCCAGCCTCAAAACTACCAAAGTTGATAGCTGATTTGTATGATAAAAAAGAATATACAATACATTATAGAAATTTAAAACAAGCATTGGCACATGGTTTAATAATTACGAAAATACATAAAGTGTTGGAATTCAATCAATCAGAATGGTTGAGACCTTATATTGAATTAAACAGTCGATTAAGGGTAAGTGCTACAAGCAACTTTGAAAAAAATCAATTTAAACTTGCTAATAACGCAGTATTTGGAAAAACTATGGAAAACATAAGATTACATAGACTCGTTAAACTTTGCTCTAAATGGGAGGGACGTTACGGGGCGAAAAATTTAATTGCTAGTCCACGATTTCACAATAGAACAATTTTTGATGAAAACTTGATGGCAATTGAGTTGAATAAAATAGAATTAATATTTAATAAACCACTATACATTGGTATGGTTATTTTAGATCTTTCAAAAATTTGTATGTATGATTTTCACTATAATTTTATAATACCAACAGCAGGTGTGGAAAAATGTAAATTATTGTACACAGACACAGATAGTTTTATCTATGAAATAAGTAACCTAGACGTTTACGAAGATATTATTAAAAAAAATATCCACAAATTTGATACTTCAGATTATAACAAAAATAATATTTATAATATTCCGTTGGTGAATAAAAAAATACCTGGATTGATGAAAGATGAGGCAAATGGTAAAATTATTACTCATTTTGCTGGTCTTCGTTCTAAAATGTATACCTACAAAATGCAAGTCAGTGAGGAGGAAAAATTAAATTTCAAGAAAAAACTTGAAAAGAAGGGCATGTCCTCAAACCAAATAGCTATTGAACTGAATAACTTTGGTATTTCAAAAAAATCTAAGGGGATTAAAAAAAATATAGTGAAAAATATTATTACTTTTGAAGATTATATTACATGCTTAAATGAATTCAACACAAAAGTCATAACTCAACAAACTATTCGTTCATATGCTCACAATGTATTCAGTATAGAACAGACTAAAATTGCTTTAAGTCCATACGATGATAAACGTCAGTTAATTTCAAAGTCATTTGACACACTTCCTTGGGGTTATAAGAGTAGTCAGTAAGTTTTTTTTTTAGAGACAACCATCATGAGTTTGGAGGAAATGTGTACTGAAATTATTTGTCTAAGAATTAAATCAGTTACAGACTTTTTAATAAATTCACCATTACCTAAAAATTTAACTCTCAATATTATTAGAAAATATAGTTATTTTAAATGGAAGAGTTTTGTACAACATCTTAATATCGATGATGATAATGATGATGATGACGATGATGGTGAAGATTCTGACATTCCTGGTGAATTCAACGTTCTTGCTAACATGTTATACCTACATGATATTCCCTCAGCATTAGCACGAAATGCTATAATTGCTCATCGCAATTGGGAGACGGTATATTCAGAAATGAAATATTGTGTGTGGTTTAACCGATACAAAGTAATTTCACTAAATTTATATTTATGTCAATCATGTTATAAAAGTCTTTTGTTTTTGATACAGTTGAAAAACTTGAATTTCACTTTACACACAATTAGAGATCATTTTCATGGATATTACTATACTAAACAATTGCATAAAATATATCAGTCGAAGAATATGTGGTGTCAAAATCAGTTCACAACACTGCTGTTTGGGCTTAAGGAAAGATATGAATGTGATATGGATTTACATCCTTCTCGTGGATTGAATTCACCTATACCCGCTGATGGGAGGTTTAGTAGATTTCTTGATGATTATGAGATTGACAGAGATGACGATATATCATAATTATTTATAAAATATAACTGAAAGTGGTATTAATGGAAATTTTAAAACTTTGTAATTTTATAACTTTATACCTTTGTAATTTATGTAATAAAAAACATAGTATATTAAACAGATTTTATTTACATCAAACATGTATTTGTTCAATAGTTAAGTTACATAAATGACATCTTGACTGTGATGTAGGTGGTCCATCGATGTGAGTTTGCCAGTCAGGACGATTGTAATGTATAAAACAAGGCAGTTGGATTTGTAAATCAAAATTGTCTCGATATGCTCTTGGTAATTTATACCATGCATATAATAACTCAAGTGGTTGCGCCTTTTGAATCAAATATTCTAATGGAAACTTCTCAAGTTCTTCTTCATTAAACTGATATAATCGTCGCTTGTATAGCCAATGGTCCTTCATTGGACAAATACAATCTTCTAGATGATAGTGCTGTTGCTGTTGATTATACATGGTTTTATTTTAAAAATCCACCTTTGAAGTTGATCAATATACTGTTTAGATTCAGCGATTTTCAACGTTTATAATCTTTATTTTAGAGTGGGGTGAAGTAATTTTTAGAATAAATAGGATTTTTTTTTCAGATTTCAACCAGAGAAAATCTTTAAATTATTCTAATAGCGATAGTATATTGTAGTAATAGTAGTAGTAGTTGAATCACTCACAAACACTACATATATGAATCAATTGCAAGATAATGACGTATTTTTGGGAGAACGTCAATTGTCTCTCAATACATATAAAACAAAATATGTAAAGGTTGGTTTATCCCCTTATTTAAATTATGATCCATGTGTTGGGATATTTGGAACCAAAAATACCTATTTTATATTCAGTCCACAAAAATGGAACATTTTTTTATCATGTAGAAATGATATTGATGACTTTTTATTTAGATCAACGAACAAAAAGAATATGGAACCGTTAGATATGGGTGAATTTGATTTGATATTTAAACGATTATCATTCGGGAATGTTGTGAAAATTTATAGGGGTGATTCTTGTATTTATCTAAGAGCTGATACTACTTCAATGTTATGGAAAATGTTACCACTCATTGAAAATAGATTAACAGACTTGAAAAATTTACAATTTGCTAGTTCATTGAAAATTTTACAAATGGGAATAAAAGATTCCACCGATCCAGTAACTACAGCCTTGAATATAATTGAACCCATAAAACATTTAAATAACGAGACATACGCTATCGCATTAGAATTAATATATAGATATCCTCAGTTACTTAAAGATGAAGATTTACAGCTATGAAATATGAAGAATAGACAACATACAATAGAAGTAAAGAAAACTATTCACTTTGATGAAACAAGAAACAAAATTCATTTATTAGTAACTTGGAAATATGCATATCAACAAGCGAGAGAAGGATCATTATGGATCATTGCCGCATGTGACCGACTACGGTTTATGCAACGAATTATTAAAATTTCTCAAATTATAGATCCAATATTAGATATAAAACATAGATGTAAGGTTTATGATAAAATTAAGAATTTAAATGTGTAAATAAATTGTCAATCATTTTATATAATTTTATTTAACAATAAAAATAATAATTTTAAACAATGCTATTTTTATTTATCCATGATTTAGAATCCATCCCAAGCCATTTAACTAATAACCGATCACCCTTTCGTTTTAAAACCCTCTCTATTAAATACACATCAGGATATTTAACTTTTTGCAATTCCTCCCTGTAAAATCCTCCTTGTATTTCTTCGTTCTTATCATCTTCCAGTATGTAAGTTGTTGGATTAGTAAGTTTCACCTTCTTTATTTTGAAAACTTCAGCAGTCCAATTTGGAGTATAACCCTTCTTAAAGACATGTCTATACTTGCTAATTCGAACAAAATCTCCTTTTTTAAAATTTGATGATCTTGTATCAATAGTTTTCAGGTGATTATATGCAGTAATATACTTTGCATTTTTCTCATTTATTTCACTGGGAATGGCACCTGTAGTGGAATGTCTTGTATTATTATATTTGTTGACAATATTGGGTAGAGTCGTTAACCATTTGTAAGATCCTTGCATGCTAAACTGTTTCCATAACATAGATTTTAGAGTACGAATTACTCGCTCTGCTATACTTGCTTTTAAATTGGAGAATGTGCTGTAATGGTTAATACCATATTTTTTCATAAGCTCTTGAAAATTCTTATTATAAAATTCAGTTCCGTTGTCAGTTTGAAGATTTTTAGGTGGAACATTCATTTGGTCTAGGATATGCTTCATAGCTAATGTGATTTCTTTACCTGTTTTTCTCTTAATCGCCTCAACCCACACATATTTACTGAAAGCATTGATTACAACTAGGATATAATTGTAGCCCCTATTAGTTTTTGAATAGGGAGTCATAATAGCTAAATCAGCTTGTATCAAATCATGTAATCCTTTAATTACAACATGTCTTCTTCTATAATTGATTCTTGCTGGTTTATGTAATTCATTCACAACTTGTGCCTTACTCATCTTTCACTATTGGACACTGCACTATGAATTCAATGCAAATAGAAGAAGGTGTACCTAATTTAAATAGGATTTTATCACCTTTCTTAAAATTATTACCACTAATTTCATTGAATTTGAATGATATACCATTAACTAAAACCTCTCCATCTGCAGCGTAATGTCGAACTTGTACAATTTTAGCATTGTAGGGGAAAAGAAAATTTGTACCTGCATTATCCAACACATAATAATCTTTATTTAAACTAGTTTTCTTTTCGCCTTTCAATCGAATAATGTTTTCAACATGATAATCAAAAGAGTCACAAATATAAAATTGTGCACTTAATTTTGGAACTGACGACGACGACGACGACGACGACGACGATGATGATTGTAAATAGTGTTGATTGAATTTATTAAGAGGCATTGTTGGAATGATGCATTTGTTGGAAAAGTACTATATTTATGTAGAGCTCACCAGAGGACATTCTAACACAAGTTCAATATATGGATAATAATTTTTTTCTTTACCTATACCAATTGAAATCTTTTCACCCTTTGTTATGGATTGCTGGTTGAGAACACTCAAATTTTGATATTTATTTTTATAAAGTATTAATACTTTAGTTGGTGGTTTGTTGCTATTGATATTAACCACTTTTCCACTTACTGGAAAAGTATATTCAGTATTATTATTGTTTAATATATAGTTTAATGAACTAACATTTTTATCTATATTTCCGCTAATATTAATAATTGCTAAACTTTGAATGTCTGCAGGTTGACAAATATAGAATGGTGATTGTGGTAGTACCTCATCATTGGAATGTGTGATGAGATAATGTTGATTAAACTTGTTTAACGGCATATCTACTAATGTGAATATAATCCATCTATTTATGCTATTATACCACCTTCTCTTAGTTCTTCAACAATAGACACTATTTCATTTTGGTGAGCATTATTACCAGCTTGTTTTGAAGCTACAAGTAAGCGTAATCTATCAATCAATTCATTGAAATCATCAAAATATTTATAATCAATGGGATTTTGGGAATATCGCATCATTGTTAAACCTTTCCCACCCTTCAGTTTTGCTGCTATTTGTCTTGTAGTCATAGTGGGAACTGAAAAGGCTCGTTCTCTTTGTGCAACAAGAGGAATTCCTAGGAAAGGTTGAATAGCGTTAGTGAATTTATTTTTTAATTTTGCGGGAATTCTCCGTTTTGGTAATTTTCTATTATTTTTTGTGTATAGAGCATTAGTTCTCTCTAAAATGTCAACATATTCCTTAGCATCATTTTTAGTAAAAATGTGTGGGTCTGTTTTGAATAACAGTTCATACAGACCTGGAGTACCCTTGTAGGTAATACCTTGTATTTTTAAATCAGGTCCAATAAAGTCAATTGGAGAATCACCAATAGAGAATTTTTCTAGCTGCAAATCATGATAGACTCCAAGAGTATTATCAAATTGTCCTTCGGTGTCAGCAATACCTTCCCTTATGTACACTCTAGGTAAGGGATTTTCAAACTGTTCATAATATTGCTGGATACCTTGGTCGTTGGTCATTCGACCGAGGTCACGGATACTTTCATCTATAAATCTACTAATATTTTCATCACTACTGTACCCTAAAGTTTTATTTGGCTCAAACGCATCATCATCATCATCATCATTTGTATTAGAACTGAAAACATCCTCTTTGGGTGAATCGAAAGCAAGTGCATAATGGGAAGGATTTGGTTGATATTTTGAACTTGATAGGCGAGATTCTTTTTTTGGTGATATTGATGGTTCTTGTTTAATCAATTCTTGTTTCTCGATAGTTGATATTAGTTGTTTTAGCGGTTGAGTAATGGGCTCATAGGTTTGTTCCAGTCGTGATTGAGATTGGTTTATGTTTCGCTTCAAACTTTTATACTTTTTTCGAAGCGCCTGCCTAGCTTTGACCAGTCGTTGAGTTAGTTTAGGATTCATGCTGGATTTGAAATTGACTATATATACTTTTCTCCTTATATATAAATGTATCCATCAAATCCTTTCCTATAACGACCACCAGATGCTATTTCAGAATCTTTATCGATAGTGAGAAATCCAAACTTTTCCCCCCAACAGTATGAACAAATGTCTTTAAATTTTTGAAATGACATGTCAATATTAACATGATCATCATAGATGTGTCTTAAGTTGGTGAAATCTTGTTGAAAAATTATCAGGAGATTGGCATTATCTCGAATTAATTGTTTTGGTATAGCCGAATAAGTTTGACTTAAGTAAAAACAATCTGTACATTTATGTCGACCAAAACAAAAGTAACTTTGAATGGGTTTTTGATCGCAGGAAGCCACTACATCATCAAATATAATAATTGAATTGGTCTTTATAGCATCTGGAGTAATTATATCATCAGAATTGTTGAATTCCTCATATCCAATCTCTTTCATGGGTTGAATTAAATTACGTAAATATGCATATTTTGGTTGATGTAAACTCTTGGAATAAACGTATAAATTTTCAAATCTCAAACCATTAGGATGATCTATTAAGGATAACATAGCATTAGTTTTACCACAACCACTGGGACCGATGATTAATGCTCGTTTAGAGTCTCCACCAAATAAATATCCATGTTTACCTGCAGTACGTTGTTGTTCACAGCTCAAATCATAATTTTCAACAGGTAAAGCTATAAAATGTTTTGCAATCTTCATCTTATATAGTCAACAACACTGAGAGTATTTATAGGGTGATCAGAGTATATATAGATAGAGAACTATGGTTAAACATAAACAGTTACAATCACGTCGTCGTCGTCATCATCACAAAGGTGGAGATTTAGTTTCGTTAATTAATAAACTACCATTTGAACTTCATTTACCTGGTGGATACGAATATTGTGGACCAAACACAAAACTAGAACAAAGACTACAACGAAATGATAAGGGAATTAATCTTTTAGATCAAGCTTGTAAAGAACACGATATAGCATACGCAAAAAATAATAATCTACAGGAAAGACATAAAGCAGATCAGATATTGGAGGATAAAGCTTGGAAACGAGTTAAATCCCAGGACGCTACATTAGGTGAAAAAGTAGCTTCATTGTTTGTTACTGCAGTCATGAAAGGAAAACGTAAACTTGGTATGGGTGTAGGAATTAAAAAAAGTCGTCGTGGTGGTAAGAAAAAACCTAAAAAACGTATAATTCGAACACCGACGAGAATAGGTGGATTTTTACCATTAATATTACCACTGTTGGGTGCATTAGGAGCTCTAGGAGGTGGAGCAGCTGGAATTGCAAAGGCAGTAAATGATGCAAAGTATAACAATCAACAATTAACTGAACAAAAACGACATGATATGGCTATGGAATTGAAAGAGGGAAGAGGTTTGAAAAAAAAACATCAAAAAAAGCCAAGAAGACAACTAAGACATAAAGGAAAAGGTCTTTATCTAAGACCATACAAAGGAGAAGGAACAACAAAAAACTGAAATTGCCCCATCGTGGGCTTACCGATAAAGATCTGTGGAAATATGTTAAAATATTGAAAATACCTTTTTTTAGGGGAGTTTTTATGAGAGATAATTTACCAAAGAAAATTCATAAACATGAATGTGGTATTTTGAATATAGATACAGTTAGAGGAGATGGAACACATTGGACATCATACATAAAATCAGACAAGGAAATTATTTACTTTGATAGTTATGGAAATTTACCTCCACCAATGGAACTGATTAAGTATTTTCATAGTAACGGTCCAGTATATATAACATACAATTATGATAGACTACAGAACAATTCGTATAGTTGTGGTCATCACTCACTTCAATTCATACATAAATATTTCAATCATAATATTTAAACTTTTTTAGTTGAAATGTCATTTTCTGTTACACTTAGTGGTGCATCATCTATTCTTAATTATAATTTCAATCCTCCCATTTACTTGGATGATAAATATGACTATGAAGTTGGTTTAGTTAATTTCAATAGTTTCAATACAATACCAAATATTGATGAAACTAACAATAGATTTATTTTTGGAGGTCCTACTATATATGATACAATAATTATACCTAAAGGTGCTTATGAACTTAATGAAATAATTCAATATATTAAACAACACATGCTTATAGTAGCATCAGATTCAACAATTGACATAGTCCCAAATCTAAACACATCTCACGTATCAATTTCTAGTAATAAGACAATTTCATTCTTAACTGATGACTCAATTGGTAAAGTATTTGGATTTGAAAAAGTTTTGTTAACTCCCAATGAGATACACACCTCTACCAAACCTATAAATATTTTACAAGTTAATTCTATTGGAATAGATTGTGACATTGCTGTTGGATCATATCTCAATGGACATCCTGTTCACATTATCCATCAATTTTTTCCTACTGTTCCTAGTGGCTATAAAATAGTTGAATCTCCTCAAAATATCTTGTATTATCCTGTAAGTGTTAAAACAATTAACAACATAACAGTAAAAATTATTGATCAGAGTGGTAACGTTATAAATTTTCAAGACGAGGAGATTACTATTACTTTACATATTCGACAACAAAAATGGTCTTAAAATTTTCCCATCCTTATGCTGAAAAAAACTATAAAAGATTGATGAGTAAACCGTCTACAATTAGTTTGTGTAAGAGAATAGCCGTTATAACGCCTAAAAATAAACGTTTTTTAAAATCACTCGGTTTTAAATTATTAATATAAATGGATATATTACAAGTCACTGATGAGCCCTTCAATGACATGGCTGTGGAGGATTATGAATATCATACATACCAACCATATATTACTGGAAAGTTGAATTATTATAATGATGAGATTCGTATTGTAGTGCAAGATTTAGATTGTATAACATATCCGGCTGACAGTTATCTTGAGATTACGGGGAAAATTTTAACTGAAACCAACACAGTACCTACAAAATTGAAATTCATCAATAATGCAATAGCTTTTTTATTCCGTGAAATTCGATATGAACTGAACGGTGTTGTAGTTGATTCAGTGAGAGATATTGGCCTTGTTTCAACAATGAAAAATTATTTATCTTATAATTCAAATGAAAGTATTTTTCTAAATAATTCTGGATGGTTTCCTAAGGAAGATGTCAAGTTGTCAGACAAACATGGAAATTTTAACGTGTGTATACCCTTGAAATTATGGTCAGGATTCTTTGAAGATTTTAATAAAATAATCTTAAACATGAAACAAGAGCTAATATTGGTGAGATCTAGTGATGATAGAGACTCAGTCACACATACAGATGAAACGGAAAAACCTAAAATTGAATTAACTCACATCAGTTGGAGAATTCCTCACGTGAAACCAAACATAAAACATGAATTACATCTAAACAAAATTATTCAAAGTAACCAGGAACTACCGATAAAATTCAGATCTTGGCAATTGATTGAGTATCCTAGCTTACCGAAAACGTCTCGCCACACTTGGGCCGTAAAAACTAGTACAAAAGTAGAGACGCCTAGACACATTGTAATTGGATTTCAAAATAATGGTAGGGGTAACATAAAAGAAAATATGAGTCATTTTAAACATCTGAATTTGAAAAATATTAAGGTATTTCTCAATTCTGAGAAGTATCCATACAATGATTTACTTTTAGATTTTACAAACAATAGTTTTGCTACGTTATATAAAATGTTTGCTGATTTTCAAACTTCTTATTATAACCGTTCGAACAGTGAACCTATTTTCACACCTGACGAATTTAGAGATACAGCTCCCTTAATTCATATAGATTGCTCAAGGCAGAAGGAACTAATACAGTCTGGATCTGTAGTTCTTCGTATAGAATTTGAGTTAAATGCTCCCATTACGAGTGATATTTCTGCATATTGTTTGATCTTTCATGAAAAACAATTTTCCTATAATCCATTAACTAAAATTGTTAAGCAATACTGATGTAGAAAAAACATAGCGCGCATGATCAACATGCAATATAAAAGTAGGGTTACTACATATTCTTCATTAAATATGAATACCCATGAGTATCAAATTGCTCTTAGTCAGTTTCTTTTTAAATTAACACGTCTCAAACGTGACATAAAATATTATGAACAATATAAAGGTGCGGTAACTAAATTGCAACAATTACAAATATGAAAGTTGTTTTAGATGTTCAAGGTTTTAAGATCGAAAATAATAAATTTATCGTTAAAGAATTTGCAGCATACGATGGTCATCAAGTAAGTCACTATATTTTCAAATCACCATTTCCTCTACATATGTTACCTCCAGACTTACATAGACAAGCAACTTGGTTAATGAAAAATCATCATGGAATCGATTGGAATAGTGGTTATACACATTTACATAAATTCAAAAATATTGTAAAAGATATTACTGAAAATGCTGAGATGGTTTTCGTGAAAGGAAAAGAAAAGGCTAATTTCATTCAAAAATATTCCACCGCACCTGTATATGAATTAGATGAAGATCCACCATTAGCAGCCTCAACACCAAAATGTTTTTATCATAAGATTAATCCATCTATGTGCGCTTTAAGAAATGCTTATATATTATATGAACATTTTATAATGGATGAAAAATAAAAGAATATTATTTAATTAACTTGTTTTATTTACTACAAACCGTTGAGTAAAACTTATATTGTGTAAATACTCTTACCATTTTAAGTAAGGTATATATAATAATAATAATTAATAAAATCAATATTATATATGTTAAAATGTACAATTTATCAACTTTTTCGCTTATGTTTGTCTTGTCTATGGGAATATCATCTATAATCACATTCTGCCATTGGGTTTGATCACCTTCGGAATTATCATTAAATATTATTTTTAATTTGTAACTAAAATATGATAAATTCGTTTCTGGAATTTCAATATGGTATACAGAGAGGTGACCATTATTTGTTTTTGTTATACTTAACAAACTCCATGTTGTTCGATTACAGTCTTCTCTTGTATTCTTCATATCAAAACATATTGCAACATGTTTTGCATTATCTGGTACATTTGTGTACAGCATATTATTTGAGACAGCAACCAAAATAATAAAGTTTAAATTTAAGGAAGTCATTCTGTTCAGATTTATGTTACCTTCTTCTTCTTCTGAGGATGTTGTAAGACTGACGGTCTTATAATTATTTTCTTCTAATATTCTAATCTCGTTGTCGTGGAGGTAAAAAATATCCGCAATATATCTCTTTTTCATCTAATGGGTCTAATTCATGAAACCAATTACTATCTATGTATTCCGGAAATTTTCTAAGTGGTCTTGTTTGATAACATTCAGCTGTACACAAACCAATTATTAATTTTTGTTTACAACTCCAAATTTTTTCAAGTTTAAAAGTTTTACGTAACACTTTTCTACAAACTAAACAAACTATTGTTTCAAAAATTCTACACTTAGGTGGATCAAATAGATTATTCATTCTGCAAACTATTATACTAACATTTTTCAACAATATGTTTACAATTTCAATGATTTCCTTCACTGGATTTTAAATAACAGGATGGTTATAGCAAAGTATAATATGCATAGTAGACTAAC
>CAJUYG010003614.1:0-20502 GCA_910591675.1 Galerucella calmariensis | reverse complement strand
TCACTTCTGTCAATTATTAATCGTACACTACTTGTTTAAACATATGGCTTAGATTACTAGCTGTCACTATCTTTAAAACCCGAATTTTCCTTATTTCAACACTCTTAAATATAAATACAACCTAAAATTAATCTCACAGAGATATTTTATGTATTCTGTATTCTTTATTTTATTTTAAAACTTGATTACTTTCCCTTGATACACTTATATGTTAGAAATGATAGCATTTACTTTTAATGTTCAGTTGAGTTGATTACCCTTGATTTGTGAATTGTTTTAAAATATAAAATTCATTATGACTATTTAGTTTGAAGCTTTTCCTTCCTGCAATTTACTCCAAATAATAATAGTAATAATATTTATTTTCAAATAAAAAATTAAATACAAATACAGATGGTTCACATGAAAACAATGTAGCAGAAACCCACTTAAGTCTTTCGACTTGTACGTGGGAAAAAGCTCCCTATTCTCAAGATAACCAGGGTTCAACTGTAATATATAAAAATATACCTTGAATCTTATGATCATTCATGTAAATAGCTGTGCTATCCCAGGGACATGAAAGGTTAACATCTACACAGGGAGCGGCAACATCAACTGCATCCATAACTGGATCTTCAACAATTTCCAACGGTGGGCCTCCTCCAGTTGCTAGTCTCTGGTATTTTTCCTGAATGTTTAGCTTTCTCTTTCTACAAAATAAAATTATGTGTGCAGCTTAAAATGTCATATTTATGAAAATACCCACTTCTGTTTTGAATTGTTCTACAGTTTTTTCAGTTGTATTGCGGTTCGAGGCACAGAGATTAAAGCTCCTTGGAAATTTTAATCTGTTGCAATGTTCTCCCATTCTGCTTGCTTCATCTGTACCGTTGCTGCATCTGTCCTTTTATCCTCCACTAACTTATGCTTATCAACTAAAGCATCTAACAAAAGTCTTTCTTTTTGAGTATAAGCTACTACTTTAGCTGCCATCTGGAAACATTTTTTTTATAGTTTATTAAAAGGATGGTTGATAAATATACATTGAGAGAATACATTATATTACAACAGCGAAAAAGATAGTAGAATTATAAAATCACAACTGAATACGTACCTAAATTGAAGTTTTGGATTAAAAAAAAAATTGTATAAACAGCTACACACTGCTCTCAACAAGAATTTGAACCAAATGTCTTTAAATATGATTTTCTCACGAAATAAATGTCCATAAAGTTTTATATTTATTGTTTAGGTAGTATAATATTTATTGCAATACATTTTTTATTATTTTATCCTGTCAGCTGTTTCAGACAGTGATGCCTATAACATAACATAAAAATAACTAGAAAACAATATCCGTGACCAAAAAATCCCTAGCTGAACATTCTTTGATCATATTTGGGGCGAAAATAACCGAAGTCTCGTTTGTAAGACTCGAGTAATGCTCAAGACTTTAGGCGTACTTCGCGAAGTTATACTTGAGTACGAGTTTGAGATTCATTTTTTATAAATACGGGCATAAAAACTTCACGTCTATTCGTTGAGTGACTTTTTTCTGAATAAATGAGAGAAGGATCGATCATGTCCTGGACATCATAAGATTCAATTGATGGTAATTTGTGCTAATTGTCTTCAAAATCTCTCACCTATTTTGTTGTTGGCCATGTGTTCTGAAGGATATGATCCCTTAGTGGATGGGTTTGTTCCAGAAGATTCTTGTCTACATACCACTTCTCCGTCTCTTTGAATTTAGTAGACCAAACTATAAAAGCTAAGTCACTCCCTTCATCTATTTTTTTCTCTAGGTGAGTTTAAGAATGGAGCTTTTTGAGACCTTCCAGGTAGTGGATGAATGGGTGACCCCAGTGTCGAAAAGACCCGTAAATCGTCAATCAATACTTCTGGACTGGCGATTCCCATTATGTTGAGTACCAGGGTGTTGGAGTGTGAACATCGGCTTCCCCCTGAGTCTTTATTATATGATCACCGAAATCAGAAAATTCTGGTATCATAGGTCTGAATTCTCTACAGAAAAATAAATTGACCTTTATCCTGACGACATACCCACTAACCCCACGAAATGAATCAATGAGTCAAAAATGGCTACTGGCGTAAATACGTTCACTGCTTGTTTATCCTGTCAGTATTGTTTTGCGTTATAAATAACGAGATATTGCTGTTGGTTGAAGTCAATTATTACTGTTCCAAAATAGACGAGAATTTAGATAACATTCCTATAATATTTACTGAAAATTATTTTGTCTGTTGCTAATATACACGAAAAAAGTATTCTGTAACCATTAACGAGAGTAGAAATGCATACGAATCTTTCTTTTGAATGAATCTGTTAAAATTTAAAACAGCACAAAATTAAGGGCTAACAAAAGCCATTGGTTAACATAATAAAAAATATTTATCATGGATAATGAAGTTTTGTATTCAAAGTACACTATTTATATATTTATTGTCATTTAGAAATTTACCATACAAATATATAAGTATCTTAATCATTGTCAGACTCTGAAGAGGACTCTCAGCCAACTGTTCAAAATTTCACAAGTGATGGTTCCTCTAAATTAGGCAGAACCTGTGTCTTGATTCATTTAGTAAATAATACACTATTCATGTCTCCTTGATAATCCATAGTTAAAGACTATGTATGAATTTCAGCAGACAATCAAATCTATCTCGGTTAAATCTCTCCCGGATTAGTTTGTTGCCAAACATATCACTCTTACTCCAATAAAGACGAATTTTTGGTAAAGGACATATACCCATAATCATAAGAATGCCTAAAATTTTTCTTATTTCGTTGCGATTGGTTTCCTTCCACTTACGAACGATTGATCTTTTTTTGGTATGAAAAAAAAATGTTGAATTCGGTGTTAAATATCCTATTGAATGTGGAAAACGTGGCAAAGGGTAAACTATCATTTTCTCGAAGTTGTTTATAATCTCTATAGATATCGGCTGATGATTTATCACATGAAATGTATTCCCTTGATGTTTGATTTCTCAAGTAGTGGGATTCTATTCTTGGAATAGAATTGATAAAATCTACAACGCTCTGTTTTACTTCTGCGTCAATAGTTGGATGATGGTCATGTTTTCCTCTCATATCGGCTCACGCTCGGACAAATGAATCAACTATAGGAAATGTATCAACCGCATCCTTTTGTGCCAAAGTGAGAAGATCTTTGAAGCTCACGGTCGAGGTGGCAGCAAATAAGTTGACTTCTCCAAACCACTTGTGAAAATGTCTAGTCCCTCTCAGATTGCTATACCTGAACCCGACACACTCTAGAGCCTCTTTTCTATGCTTCCTTGCTCTTATACTCCATGATTTCCGGTTGGGATTTCCTCTGAGATATTTTATGAGCTCGTCTAGTTCATCTGGAATTAGTGGGAAGTTGAAGAAATAATCTACGTTAGTCAAGTATTCGACTCCTTCATGAAGGGTGTGTAAGAGTTCTGACCCGATATCAGAAAATTCTGATATAACACTGGGTGAATCTATACAGCTATCACATTTTTAATTAGTAGTTTTATATGAACGTATTTTGATGCCTGAAATCAACTCACGCTGTGGAGGATATTCAGAAGGAAATTTATGAAAAATCCGCCGTCAGGGGATATAATTAAAAAATGGTATGTACAATTTATCGAAACTGGTTGCATTGCACACTTTAAAAAACCAAGAAATATTGATTGTATTTTAAACAAGTTGATGTCAATTAATGAAGTGCTACATGATAACGATCATAAAATTTAAATTTGAAAAATTGCTGGAATTTTAGAGCTTAGCAAGAGGGACGTTCAAAGATGTCTAAACATTTTAAAACTAACTCCACACAAAATTCAGACTTATCAAAAATTGTACGAGTCAGATTATGAAAAACGAGTTATGGTATGTTAGACTTTACTTGACTTATTAAGAAACGAACCCAATTCATTATTAATTATGTCTAATGAAGCAACGTTTCACATTAATGGCATGTGTAACAAACATTCTCGAAAACCAATTTCTTTAAATGAATGTCAGAGAGATAGTCCAAAAGTAAACGTTTGGTGTGCATTTTCCTTAGAACATGAAGTAGTAAGGAAGGATCATTACGCCAAGGACAGTTAACCGGGATGGTTATCCAAAATGGCCGCCGCAGAATAGAATATATCAGTGGCGCCGTACCCAGTTTTGATTAGGATAAAACTATTTCTATAAAATGGAGTTAATATTTTCAATAACTCAATTGAAAATTTTTACGAGTGAATAGTTTATCAAAACATTATTTTATTGGAATTATAGACATTAAAGTTGGTAAAATGGAAGTAAAAAACAATCATAGGTATATTTAAATTTTTATTTACACTAAATTTAATTTTTTATTTACAATAACATCAAAATGATATGCCCATGTCATGTCATATCATGTCAAGTGAAAATTTAGGTTAGGAACAACTATGTGTATTTTTTGAAATTTTTAACATAAAGACCAATATTCACATCTGTAGATTATAATTATTATAATAATATGTACTCACCGATGTAAAGTAATTTTCAAAGCGTCGTTTTTAGCAGTCTTTGAACGTCCACAAGCAGTACAACTAACCATTGTTTAAAAAACGATATTTATATCACTGAGAGTATTATATAACGTAACTGAAAAACCAACTTAACCTTAGAAAATCCTATTATAAACTAAAACATCTGAGTTAGTAATAATCGGCAAAATATAACATAAAAACCAACTTTTAAACAGCGACCAAACAAACAATAAGTCATAAAATGGTTATCCAAAATGGCCGAATTTGTTTCTTTTATTTATTATGGGAGATGTAGCACACGCTCTTTCCTTACTACTTTGTTTCTCAGCGAAAAATCTATGGTCCTTTTTTCTTTTCGGAACCAACGGTGACGGGTACTAATTACACGGATATGTTGGAAACTTTTTTTTATCCGCAACTAGTTCAAGATCGAATTAGCGACGACGTTTACTTTCAACAAGACGGTGCACCACCACATTATTCGTTAATAGCACGAGATTCATTGAAAACGTTTTTCAATGATAAGTGGATAGGTCGAGCTGGACCGATTGAATGGACAACGCGGTCTCCTGAATTAACTGTCCCAGATTTTTTCTCTGGAAAGTGCTACAATCCTAAGCCTAACAATTCAGCAGAACTAAAAAATAATATCAGGAACATTATTGAAAACATTCCGCAAGAAATGTTAGAAACATCATTTGAAAATTTAAAACTTCGCTTACAGTTATGCATAAACGGAGAGGGTAGGCAAATGCAGCTTTTATTGTATCTTTTTTGTTCTTCGTATTTGTCATTGTCCATGAAACTTTGTGGCACATATCCTTTTTCAAAATTATACATTTGCCCTCTGCCATTTGCCATTTGTCCCTCTGGGGACATAAAATAGTATTCCTCAGTTCTATGGATTTTTTTTTCGAGTTATTGGAGCCAACCCTTCCAACACTTTGTCTCTCTAAACCTCCTTTCAGTTTTTGTACATAGCCTGTAGGACAATACCTTCTTTCACACTCGGGTATTTCACGTTCACAGAATTGTGAAGGACTACAGTGGCTTGCACAATCCTTTCACAGGTTTCCAAATCACAAAGTAAGGGCCTTCTGAGAATCCTCCATCTGTTGGCAAGAATTCCGAAAGTATTCTCAATTGTTCGCCTAGATCGGGAGAGGCGGTAATTGCATATCCTCTTATCTATGCTCAAATTTTGTCCAGGGTATGGTCGCATGATACTTTCGTGCAAGGGAAAGGCCGAATCAGCATTAAAAAAGTGAGGAAACTTTATAATTGTGTTTGGCAAATTTTTCGGGGGTGGAATCTTCAATTTTTTTGAGAGAATGGCATTTCCAAACCCTGACGAACTAAACACATTTGAATTATGGTTACCACCAGCAGCACCAATATCTATGAGAATAAACCTGTAAAAGGCATCACAGCTTGCCATCAACACTATGCTGAAATTCTTCTTATAATTAAAAAAAGTTGTTCCAGAATGCTTTGGTGCTTGGATATTGACCCAATACAATTTGGAAGATTCCATCTTTCAAAAAAGCCCCTAGCGATTGCCTCCCACTCTTCTACTGAAGGAACTTTCAATACATTAGGAGACAATATATCCCACAATGCTTTTGTTGTCTCCTTAATAACCACTGAAACTGTTGTATGCCCTAAATAGTGTCCACAAACGATTTCTTTCATGGAGCATCCTTCAGCCAGATAGCTAGAAAATACATTTCTTAGTACAATTCAGAAGCTTTAAAAAAGGAGGGTATATAGATAGTTACTGTAAAGTTATCAGCAATCTGTGGACCGGCGGTAAAGGATTTTTTGAAGGATTCTTTTGTAGTGCTGGTCCCACTTGCCTCAGCAAAACTTCGAAAAGTTTCGGTGTCATTCGGGTGTATGCAAAAAATCCCTCATGATCTTGTAAAACCATTGATTGAATGAGGTTCTCAAACATTCCCTTTCCTTTTCTTTTTCTATTGATAGGCTTAACAGCCCATCTCCTTTTCCTGCCTTTGTTCAATAAGAACATACTTTCCGTCAGCATCATTAATAAAAGAAAAAAAGTCTCAGCTTTTTCAATTTTACTAAACATCTTCAAAATTTTTCCTAATTGTTAAATGATAAATGTTAATTGTTAACACGTTGAACCCGGCACAGCCATACCAGCCTTACCTCAAAAACGGGCATATTTATTTTGTCAGAAAATGTATTGTAGTACATGAAACGTTCACACAATTGATAATATATATTATAGGATAGGATTTATATTTTTAGTTTCACCTGTCAGTATACTGGTAGTCAGTATATAGATTCATGTGCGTAGCTATATACTGAGTACCACTAAAATGGTAAGCTAAGTTAAACCTAATTATTTGAAATTGATTGCAGTATATTTTTATAACAAGGAAGAAAAATGAGTAAAATGGATTTTATAACTTATTTTATTGCAAGAGAAAGTAACAAAACAAAACATTCAAACTGTCAAAGAGAAAAAAGAGTTTATTGTCTGTTTTCTGCATGCCACAATTTGTAACATGGAGATATGCAAAGTCCTGGTGAGTCACGACAAATAGGACAGTAATATCGTGACCTCTTCCTTATATTTTTTTTCGTACAATAGCGACACCGCAACATACCACTTTTATTTTTTTCTGTTATTGGAACACTTTCTGGGTAATGTAAAATATTTGAATTTGGATTTACTTGAAGCACCGGCACAGTGTCAGTTTTAAAAGGGATTAAAAAATAAATATACAGGAAGATGGCGAAGAAACTTTGTGAATTAAAAGTTTCAGAGCTTCGAAGAGAGTTGAAGGATTACGAATTGGACACAAAGCGTTAGTGGAACGACTGAAAAATGCTATGATTAACAATGGATTGGATCCGGAAACGTTTGAATTCACCGACGAAGCGTCCGCCTCTATAACCTCTTCCATAAAAAACGAATTTTCGTCGATGGTAAAGAAAATGTCTTCGATGGAAAAGTGTGCTTTGCAATGTCCTACAAACTTTTCGAGGACATTTCTAAAAGCAGCCAATTTATCAGATTTTCTGCGCTCTGCTCTAGTTGTAAGATCATCAAATCGTATAAAACTTGAAATGTTGACAAATCTATCACGCGCCATTGATGCCGGAAATATCGGCCTACTAAAAAGTGAATTTTTGGTCCAAAGGAAGTGAATAGGTTCTCTGTTTGCCTTGAGCGCCCCAGCTATGATCAAAATACCAAATGCGGCATACATTTCAACAGGGTCTACAGGTTGCCATTGACGTTGTTTGTTAGGGTTTTCAGTGTTTCATTCCTAATAATATTTATCAGCTTTTTGGTTAGTGCACTCAACAATAATTTGAACTATTTCAGCGTCAATAAACAATTTGAAGCAATCGGATAGGGAAGAAATATTTTCTGACGTCGAAGTGAGTCCTGGTTTTCTTGTGATTATATTTTGCAGTGCTGTTCGTGCGGGTCTAGGTGCCTTTCTGTTCCAAACTGATTCATTTTTTGATACATATGTAGGATCACTATCATCAATTTGATCATTTTCTTCATCAGCCTAAAAATAGATATTATATTATGTACATTTTTCAATAGAGTTCATATCAAAATAGCATACTTCATAAATCTCAGGTTCAACATCTTGAATTTCTATGTTGTCTTCTAACTCAGAACACTCAGAATCTGTTTCTAAAACATTCTCACCCTCATCACTCTCATCAACCCACTGTAAGGCAGTTGCACGATCTGTTTCTCTAGATAAATCTAATTTCCTTTTCTGCGACGTATCGCAACTCCGATGGGGTACATTTGTACCCCCCTCCGGCATCCAAAGGTTAATATGCTCTTTTATCAGGTGTTTTCTGGAATTTTAGGATGATTTTCATGTTTTCCTCTTTTATACTCCGAACATATTTTGCTATCTCTAAGTCGTTTTTCCTCTACAATTACTCTGGCTTTTTTAAAACTGATATCAAATGTATTTAAAAACATGGTTTGACACACTTCAATTTTCTCGCCGTTGGTTTTTGTCAAAAAATACTTCCTAGTAAAGTTGCGTCTACTTTTGTTACCGTCATTACGTCTTAATCGTTGAACACGCTTTCCCTCCTCTTCTATGGAATTTGTCACGGACTGATTTTGTCCAGAGCTAGACAATTCATAAAAACTAGTGAATAGAATTTGCCGCTACTCATGAGTTAATTTTTTGAAGCACATTTTTTTGCATATACACGCTGCTTTCACTTGTTTAGCAGGTATCGTTTTATTTCCCGACACCGAGGTATATTCTCTACCTCAAGTTTTCAACAACTTTCTCACATTTCGTGCCCAGTTGGATGTATTCCGCTTTCGTTTCCTTGTAGCGTCTTCCGAGTTTAGATTTTTTCTTCCTCTGCGAGATTTTTTAGGTTGATATTCTCAAGCTGTTCTTCCTGGTTTTTGTCAGTGTCCGAATTATTGTCTGTAGGTACATATTCATCAACACTATCTTCAAATGGTTCTGACTCGCTTGAATCTGGATTTTCTGTGATTTCACCGTTCCTGACAGATGCTGATTCTGCAAGATAACAATACAAAGGTTGTATAGTTATTCGAATGTAATCTCTTCACAACAAACTACGTATGTAAAACAAATAGCGGTCACAATCTTCTAAACAACAGCCATAGCATAAAACTTAACCTTAAAATCGGCAATTTGAATTGTAATTTAACATTAAATTTTATTGTGGATATAACTTACTATCATCGCCAGTGTTACACATTTGTAATATTCGCATTGTCTTTGAATTACTATGCATTATGTATCCTTATTCCACTGTTAAAACACTTTAAAACTGTTACGATGCACCACGTAGTGACAGATCCGCACTATAGACGCACATAACCTCTACATCAGTTGCAGATAAAAGGGCCAATGTGGACATTGGCCCGATGTGTATTTGAAATCAGAATACAGAATATGGGTAAACTTTTTCAGTTTTCCTTTTTTTGTAAGTGTAAGTGTAAGTTTTTCTTTCATTTTCAAAACTTTCCTTTTACACCACTAAAGTATACCAATTTTTCATATTCCTTTTATAATGGCAATCACTGGTTGTTTCGCAGGATGAATTAGGCGCTCTTGATTGCCATCCCATTCTTTAAAACTTATAAATAAGTTGTGAGGTTCATCGGAGTTAGACAATGGAAATTTTTTGCAAATGGCGCAATCAATTACCTTTTAAATATATTTTATAATAAAGCCTCCAACATAAGCAACTGACATAGTTGCTACAGTTCTAGAAGTGACTGCAATAGCTATGTCAGTTGTCAAATCATCAGCATTTATATTGTGAAGGTTACTAGTCATACTAGTTTCACTGGAAGATTTTTTGGAATATTGATCAGTTGCCAGAGAAGTAATTAGGTTAGAAAGTAAAACCCCATCATCTTCCCCACAATTTTTCCCTGATCCTAAATAATATATAAGTCCATTTAAAATTTGAGTTTTCCCACTCCCTACAAGTCCATTCAAAATTTGAGTTTTCACACTCCCTACAAGCTGGAAAGTCGTGGGATTATCATTATTGCCTAAACCAGATCTAATATCTCCAAATAGATTTTCTATTGCATCTTGGTTAAGGGTTCTGGGTTTAAGCGCATCAAATTTTTTTTCGTAGTGAAGGAACTTCCACAATCCTTTGGCCGCACGTATTGTGGTCAACCAACCAATCTGAGATGGTGGTTTGTTTTTAAGTAGACCTTTTTTGTATATTTTACAAATCGCCAACTTCTTCAATATGCCAGGTGGGGGAAATATTTGGTTATTTTGCACTTTACCTCTTTCTTTTTCTACCATTGAAACTATCAAATAATTTATCCACATGCTGGACAAACGTAGCGGTGGCAATTAACATTTGTTCCAATTCACCTAGAATATAAGTGAAAAGTTTAATATAGTTGGGGCAAAATAAAAACGGTTGTGCTTCATCCATAAAAACTTGGTAAAATTTTTGGAATTCTTATGGATGGCATGTAACGGTTATATTTGGTATGAAACATATTTATTTTAGTTTACTTCTACAACTAAGCCACAAACCTAACATATATTTTTTGATGATTAAATCACACATATTTTTACATTATGAACTTGTTCTAGACTTTAAATTGTATTCTGAATGGGTATATACATTTATCTATCTATAGACATCAATAAAATGGACTATAAAATAAAATATGCTCACCTCTGGAAAGCAATGTGTACAAATATGCAGAGACAGTTCGACTGAGAATCTGTGCAGCTAAGTTGTCTTTCATTGAATATTTCATTTCAGGGTCCAAATGATGATTTTTTTGATTTTATGCATGGCCCTAAAAATCAATGGAGATTTGGAATT
This sequence comes from Galerucella calmariensis, assembly GCA_910591675.1. NCBI lineage: Eukaryota > Metazoa > Arthropoda > Insecta > Coleoptera > Chrysomelidae > Galerucella > Galerucella calmariensis. The sequence goes on along the minus strand of CAJUYG010003614.1, from coordinate 9,609 downwards.
AATCTCATATGCTTTTCTAATGTCATTAAATCTTGCTTGCATTGCAGCATTCTGTTATGTGGGAACCTGAACAGCAACATTATGTTTTCTAAATAATGATGCTGTGCATTTTAAAAGGTGAGGTGGGTCATTAATTGTAAACATTTTCTGGTCTCCAATCAATATGTATGGAGTGATTACTGACGACCCCAGTTGTTGTAATGCCTAAATATTTGTGGTACCACAATTATTTATTGTAGCAACAACAGTTAGTTTTGCAATATCTCGACAAGCCTCAATCACCTCCACAATAATTTTTGCCAATTTGGTTCCAGTTACTGCCCCAATGGAAAAATAATAGGCAACAGGCTGCTTCCAAGTATTTTTAAGGCCTCTAACCATAAATATCAAGGCCTTATTGGCCACTGCTTCAGAAGCTTCTTCTATGTCATCAAAGCCTCTTATTTTATCAGCATATGCATCACACTGAATATGCTCTATTATATCCATTTCATCCATCACCATTACACAAAATCGATCATCATCCTCTTTAATGGACTTATTAATGTGCTACAGTATGTGGACATTAATTCCACTATCAAATGGTACATGTCTAAGAAGGTCCTTCTTTGAAGGTAGAGCAACAATTTTCCTCAGTAAGCTGTAACACTTCGGACCTCTCTTCAATGAAGCCAAAGCCACAACTTTTTCCTCTATTGTCCACCGTCTCTCTTAAAGGACTTTCTTAGAGCATCGAACTTGAGATACTGAAAAGGTGGCCACTGTCGATGGTAAGTCCTGAAACAACTCTTTTACTACACTAGAATCAGTAAGTTTTAAGAGTTCCTTTAGATCAGCGCCTCTACTTTTTGATATATTTTTTAAATGCCTAATATGGGCCTCTTTGTTTTCAATCAGCTAGATCAGTTTTTGTTTAAGAGAACTCGCTGAAAATCTGAAGATATCTGGAATTCTTCTAAACACAGATTTTTTGGCTTTAGGAGTCACAGCAGATACCTTTTTACAGGGACCTCCTTCAACTTGCAACTGATTCTCTTTCTCGTTTGAAAATAACACATCTTTCCAACTTTCAAGTCATAAATTTAAAAGAAAGCCACAGAATTTAAATGAACTATTAGGAAGTAAAAAGTTCACTACTTGGCAGACCTTGAAATAAGAATATTTTCTATTAATTGGTTGCATGCAAAATTGTACAAAATGGACCTGTAAACATTTTTATGTTCTAGTTTCAATCAAGGTGATGTTTCTACTGTTACTTTGTGGAATATTGCAACAAAACTGCAACACCGTAGCAATATCAGCGCCCTCTACGTTGGCCTTTCATCTTACAGGCAAAGAGAAACTTATTCCAAAGAATATATGACAAACAAGGACACAAACACTTATTAACTGTACTATCGAACTAATATGCCCATTGAAGTTAAACATCTCCCCATGTTGTCTCTGGTATTTGTTTTCTTCTGGAATACCAATTAGGTGTCTTTATACCTGTGTTCTGCAGTAAATTGAATTAGCTATTTCCAATTATTGCCTACATTTTATGTACATAAAATGGGTTTATATTTTACAGCTATTTATTTTTACAGTTACAATTTTCATTCAATTCTTGTGTATAAACATTTTTTTTATGTTCATATTCCAGTGAGAACATTTTTTCTTTGTGCTCTTTTTCTTGTAAGAGCAGATCTCTTTGGGCATGTAGAACCTCAATTTTCGCCTCTTCTACAGGTCCAATTTTATGTATTGGTTTTCTCCTGGAAGACCATTCAAGTGTCTTTAAACCGGTGTCCTTTATTTTCAGTTTGGATTTTAAATTCTATCATAGCTTCTATAGTGTGATTTGTACCTGCCAAAGATTGAATTTCTTCCAGTATCACTTCTTGTGATGTTGAAGGATCTGCAAATTGAAAAAAGTGACCTATATAATATTAACATCATTATATAAATTTGCAAACCAGTTGTGTAATTGTGTTACATGATTAAAAATTTTGTAATCCTCAATGGGATCGCCGACACTCCCGCACTCATAACGGTTTCGCGCACTTTCGACAGGCCTGCAGGTGGACCAGTCCTGGTGGACGGCTCAGCGTCTTCTCCATACGGAGCGTCCGAATGCAGCGTGAATCGTGTTACCCCACGTGAGGGCCGAGTGAACGCAGCTGGCCTTGAGCGATGGTGTTAATTTGAGGAGCTCTGTAATTAATTCATTGCAACGAGGCCATACACCTCGGGCTCCAATCACAATCGGCTCAACGACAATCTCCTTACCAGGCCACCGATGTTTGGCGACTTCTAAAAATTATGTGTTATCGTAGACGGTACGTTTAGCGGCGTGGGACGTCTCCAATGATTGAGACCCCTCCCAGTTGACACCGATATTGCACACAACCACACGCGCGTCCTGATGTACTACAACATCCGGCTTAAAAAGTGTGCCGTCGCTATGCCTGACATGAGGCTCTTCCTCAGTGCTCCATTGATTGCGACAGTGCTTGGCGATCTTCCCCGCAACTTCGTTGTGCCGCTTGATACGTTCTCAATGGGTGGCGGGACATTGTTGCAAGACGTGACAGATTGATTCAACTTTATTACATCCAGCTCTACACCGGCGGGCATCGGTAGGATTTAACATGATGCTCGCCACTGGCAAGTTATTGCTCCGGAGCTGGATGGCTTTAACGTAGTCACGTCCCGTCCATCCTCTGGGAACGTTTGTAATCCAAGACCTGGAGGCTGAGCTCTCACAGGCCTGTTGCAGCCCCGATAACGTTGGGGCCGCTATAAGTTTTTCGCGCCACAATTGATTGCCGGGAACATCGCCAGCAAGAAGCTGCAAACGGTTGAATAACTGTCTGCAACAGTCCGCCTGCAATGAAGCACTAAGGACTCCATCATTTTGAATGTTTAACCTCAATTTTCGCCTCTTCTACAGGTCCAATTTTATGTATTGGTTTTCTCCTGGAAGACCATTTAAGTGTCTTTATACCTGTGTCCTGCTGAGAGTTATTTTCAGTTTGGATTTCAAATTCTATAGTAGCTTCTATAGTGTGATTTGTACCTGCCAAAGATTGAATTTCTTCCAGTATCACTTCTTGTGATGTTGAAGGATCTGCAAATTGAAAAAAGTGACCTATATATATATATATATATATATATATATATATATATTTACATCATTATATAAATTTGCAAACCAGTTGTGTAATTTTTTTCACTTTCCTAAATTTAATCATTACTTTTTGTATGATTGAACATTGGGATAGTAACATTTCAAAATTAGCATAGGTACTTATATTCATTTGTTAAATCGGCATCATACGGGTTTTCCATTCCAAAAACAGTTTTTTCTTGAATTATTGATAAGACGAGGTCACTATTTGCCCCATCTACAATTTCATTTTGTCCACCACCTGTTTTGGTAGGTTTGTTGCTTTTGTTTGGCTACTTTTTTTGAATTAAAATCACGATCATTTTTTAAAATCGTCCACGTTTTTTCTTTTTCCATGTTCGACGCAGCATTTGTTTCCTTGTTTTCTAACACTAGTTTATACTGTTCTACTAGCCCCACCAGCAAACGTTTCTCCTCTGCTGTGTAGTTAACCCGTTTTTTTATCCATAGCGAATGAAAATATAATTCACTAACAAACTGTTCAAATCTCTTTAAACTAAATTAAAAACATTTTCTCAAGGTGTTAAAAAGCGACCGAACTTGCAACCACTTTTAGATTGATCATTTGACATTTCATGTAATATGTTTCAAAAATGTTGAGTAGTTTAGTTTAGATATAGATAAAACCTGTTAAGTTTTAGCGTGTTATATTTTGTACAAAATCAGGATATCATTCTCCTGTAAGTCAGTGTCAAAAAAAATAAGTTTTTTGTATTGTCCCTATTATTTTTGCCAGAGTCTTAGTTTTTGATTCTGGTACCTAAATATATGTTTTAAAGATTCTCCAATCTTTATTTCATTTTAGACACACATTCTCTCAATCGAGAGTTTCGTGTAAATCACGACAAGTTCGTGAAACTTTAGTGTTTGGATCCTAAAAACCAGAGGATCTGAACATCAATTGCCCAAGATGTTGATGATTTTATTTAAAGTTGTTTTGATGCATATTTTTGGGTTTCTAATGTTTTTGATGCACATGAAGGGTATGTCGTTGAGTTACTAACGTTTTGTAGTAACCAGGTTTTTCACGACATTGAGTCGGAAAACGTCAGCTTTTTGTGACACTGAGCTGAAGACAGGCTGGACATACTGAATAGGAATGTTCCTGCGAACATTTCTATTGGCAACCCATTGTCTAGGTGGGTTGGCGAACAGATTCCAGCTGGCGGTGGAACCGTTCGGGGAGTTCTCCTTGAATAACTGAAAGTCAAAGAAAACACCGGAACCAAAGGTTGACTCTGGTTCTTTGATCAAACACTCTGGCCTTTGCTCTAGAGCGATGATGGGTGTGGAGTCACCATCTTGAGGTTGAGGCCTCTCGACAATGATCTGAGCTTGCGAACCAGCCTCTGGCATGGTTGAGAAGACTATATTCGAAATTCGAAAAGTCTTAGTGTTTGCAAGTTGGTGCGAGACACTAACTAAAAAGTTAATGCAGATCCCTGTATTGGCGGGATAGGATGGAAAGGCAGTGGAAGTGATTCCTTCTGCGAAAGCTAAATTCTTAGCTTCATTTCGGCGAGCTCCTAGTGGTTTAAAACCAAGTAGGTTCTGGGTAGGCTGTGCGTTTTGATACGACACGAGACTTACGTATGGACCAGGTGGGTTGTCTGATATGGCTTGACTTATAGCGTACGATAGTACGCCTAAGCACGGAATCTCCTCGTAGAGATTGTGGATCAGATCAGCGTCTGGCTGATTTGCTTCAGGGACGGTCAAGAGACCGTAGTGTCCACCGTAGCCGTCTATGTCAGTGGCTGGGAGCGGTGGGAAGCTGGGATAGAGATGCTGTTTGAGCGACGTCTCTATGTTCCCTATACTCTTGAGGTATAGGTTCAAAGGTTCGGGGATGGCGAACGAAATGCTCTGGACTAAAGTAATTAAATCCTGCTCCTCTGCTGTGAGAGGTTGAGAATTCTTTTCCTTCAGTGAGACTAACCTAAACCACAACATTGCTGTGGAGTAGTAGTCGAGGTACTCTGGGAGGAGGACCTTGCCAAGATTCGCGTCGTCGGTTAACAACTCGGCGAACATGCGGCGTGAAACATCAATGAGAGCGGGCGTGCTTACATTGAATGTTAGGCGAGCGTTCGATTCGCGGATCGACATTCCGGTTGAGAATACCGATGATTCACTCGGTGAATGGTGGGATACAACGGACTGTATCGGCGCCTCATGGACGCGTGTGGGTTTCGGAAGCGTGGGTGGCGCTTGATCAGTTTTTGATGCGTTTCCTCGACCTTTCGGTCTTTGGTCGCGCACGTTTGGAATATTTCTATTCCGTTGGTTTTCCTTCTTGCCCCAGTACTGGCCTGGAGTTCGAGGGGGGGGAAGGTGTTGTCCTTCGGGACGTTGGTGAGCGTCTGGATTCATGGTAAGATGAATAAAAGAAAGTTTGCTGATATAATCTGGCGTGAGAACTTCTCTCCTGCGGTTGAAAAATATATATATGAAAGCTTGACCTAGATACATTGGAATAGCTCCACCCCACATAAAACCAAATTCAAATAAAATCCGGATTGTTACTGGAAGTTTCCCTATGAAAAAAAAATTTTGGTACCAATTCACTAAAATACATAGGTTGAATAATATCTATAAAAAATAGGCTTAAAAAATCTTGGCCAAGACGCTTACCTTTTTTTAATTAAAACATGAACTAAAACAAAAGTTAAGTATTCTTAGAAATCAAAGAGTCAAAATTGAACACGTTTCCTTTCAATAATACAAAAAAATAAAACCTGCTCCCAATTTACTACAGGTAGGTAGGTATACGGCCAAAGACCCGTCAAGCGGCCGGCAATGTGGTCCAGCCAAAAAAAGGAAAATTTATCTCCCAGTGGAAACGATGACATCTTCAAACTTCATTGAAATTTAACATATCAAGGAACAGCTGACGAGAAACTCCAATTTCGCTTTGCGAAACCCCTTTGTACAGAGAATCAAAATATCTTATTGGGATAATGAACCAGTTTTCGTTGCTGCTAACGTTACTTTATCTTGTGTGCTGTAGCAGAGTGACAATTCAACGTGTTCCAGTGAATGTCGTTCTTGACACTTCAATTAGTATACATTTTTTCATTCAGGTCCTGCCTAACTTAGGGCAAGGTAAGCAGAATGCAGCCCAGGCTGGTGTAGCCAAAAGGGAGTTGATATGTCAAAGACTTTTGATGAGGAATGTGTAAATTTGGGTTAATGAACTCTTTATAATAAATAAAAACTACAATTCGTTGAATTTTGTTTATTAACTGCCCCATCATGTCCAGCATTTTCTGCTGGAACTCTCTTTTTTGTGAGATTTTTTCTTTGTGTCTTCTCTCCTTATGTTGTTCAGCTATTGTTCGGCTCTGTATAATAGCTTCAGCTATATCTGATGTTGCCTTCCTTTTCCCTTGAAATTAATATGAAAATATTAATGAGGATATTAGACTAGGTAGTATTGAATGAAAAAAATAGCCACTTTTATGCTATTTTCTCTATTTTCTTCTAAGACAGGTAAATTATTATTGTGCATATATTCAGTGTCCAACATATTGTCAACAGTTTTTTATTTGAATTATAATAATTTTCTCTAAATGTTAATTAAACCACCGATGTTTACTTAATAATTTGTTGCTTTGCCCAATTCTACACAAATTTTACTCTATTTACTTTACGCACTGGTGAAAAAAAGTAAATTTCTACAAAATTGATTAATTTGTACTTACCACTCATTCAACTCCTAGGGCTGATTATTTTTTCAGCCGCAGTCAAGATAACTGAAGGTCCAGCATTGCCTGTTTCAGCTCTGGTCGAGGAGAGTGTGGCCACAGGCTGCATGTAAGGATTTTCCCCCAACACACTTTCCATAAGCTATAAAATAAATAAATACATAATAGAAACATGAAAGTACATCAAATCTTAGTTTGAGCAGGCCGAATCTGTCTACAGACAACCTTTATTACCCCCAGCAGATTCAACTAATTGTTGGTTGTTTTATTACATGTGAAATCATGTAATTACTTGGTTTGAATAAATAAATAAAAACACATCTAGGTACGGCCATGTTCTAAGGTTGTTCCCTGATTTGGAATTGTGGTCCTTTATATGGATTTATATGTTCGTTTCATGCCATTGAATTTTGAAAGGGATTGTGGTCCAGTAATGCCTATATGCCCATTTTCATGGAAAACTGTTCCAATGATCTCCCACACTTTTTCTGGCTTACTCGTCCTGATGAAGTTTTTTTGCTCCTTTCGGAATTCTTCTTTTTTTTTGTGTGTGGGAAAATCTTCTAAAGACGCCTGGGAAGATGTCCCAGGTGTGCTGGATTCGACTAGCTGCCCAGCCGCCTACCAGCTAAAAAACCCACCCTCTTCTCCGACGGCGCGCGTGGAACCGTTCTTAGCGAACATAGCTTCACTACGCGCCGGCTTTCCTTTCATTCACTCCGTTCACTTCAGTTTATAAACCCCAAATTTTCGTATTCTCTTTCTTCCCTTTCTTTCTCTTTCATTGTTGTTCTTACAAAATTGTGTATTTTCTCGTAGTTTTCCTTGCACTTCATCATTTCTCTCATCATATTCTCCTCACTTATTTCTCTAGCGATTTGCTCTCTCAATACATCTCTGGACTGTGCCCATCGAGCACACTTGTATAGGGTGTGAGATGCACTATCTGCCTCTCCGCAGTACACACATTCGTCGTCTTGTTTCCCCTATTCGGTACGTATAGGCTCTGAAAGAACCATGACCGCTTAGGGCTTGCGTCAGGTAGTAGTCTGTTTGGCGGAAAGGGCATTCCAACCATTCTATAATATTTGGTATCATCTTCTTTGTCCACAGTGCCACGTCTTCCGTTAGTTCCCATTCGCTTTGCCACCTATTTATCGAGATTTCTCTTTCTTCTATTTTTGCAATTTCTTCTCTTCCGTCTTCTCTTTTGTACAACCGCCTTCTTTCGTCTATTTTGATGTGAATAGGAAGAATTCCGGCTATCACTTGTACCGCCTTGCTGGAGACTGTTCTGTATGCGCTAGTAATTCTTAGTAATGCTTTCCGTTGTGCTTTAATCAGCAGTTCTTTATATTTTTTAATTCCTGTGACTTGGTGCCAGATCGGTGCGGCGTAGAGTAGCGTGGAGTCTATAGTGGCTCCTATGATCTCCCTCTTCCTGCTGCTAGGTCCACCAACGTTGGGCATAAGTCGACTCAGGGCTGTTGCCCTGGCCTCTGCTTTCCGAATGGCGTATTTTACATGTTCGTCGTATGTGCCTTGTTGATCTAGCATTACTCCGAGGTATTTTATGGCTCTTTTTGGTTCGATGCGAATTTCTGCCATTTTGAAACTAACCAAGTGTTTGTCCTTTCTCTTGTATTTTAGAAGTACTGCTTCCGTTTTTTCCGGCGCTAGTTCGAGGTCATTTTTCTCTATCCATTTACTTATGGTTTCCAGTGCCTGGTTTGCATCTTCCACTAGGTCTTATGGACTATTTGCGCACACTATTACCGCCAAGTCGGCAACGGCAACGGCCTTGACTCCCTCCGGCCACGATAGCTTAAGAATTCCATCGTACAGTACGTTCCATAGAGTAGGACCAAGGACAGAGCCCTGTGGGACCCCGGCTGTTACTTGCATCTCCTGTCCCTCTTCGATTTTTATCTTCCGATCCGTCAGATAATCTTTGATGATATTTCTTAAATATTTCGATATCTTTATCCTTTCGAGGTTTTCCAGGATTTTTGGCCACGATGCGGTGTTAAATGCGTTCTTTACATCAATCGTTATGAGGGTGACCCATTTCATTTCCTTATGTTCTCTCACAGTGTTGAGGACTTCTTCAATCGCTGTTATTGTGGATCTTCTTTTTCTAAAACCGATTTGGAGGTCTGAAATACCACCTTTCTCATCTAGTTCTTTTTCTAAGCGTCTTTTGATTAGTGACTCGAAGGTTTTGCTGATCGTATCCAGCAGACAGATTGGCCGATATTTTCCAGTGTTTCTTCCTCCCTTCGGGATTAGCACCAATTTTGCGGTCTTCCAGTTTTCTGGAACACTCTGCTGTATTAGTAATTTATTCATTATATCCAGTAGCCATTTGCTTGCAATACTTCCCACCATCTTGATGATTTCCGGAGGTATACCGTCAGGTCCTGGGGCGCGACCATTTTTTAATCCGTGCAAGGCTATCTCGAGTTCTTCTGCAGTGAATACAGGGGGGTTACTATCTCTTTTTTCCGTCATCCAATAATCGTCTTTTTTTGGGAATAATTCGTTGACGATTTTTTTCTTTTGTTCTAGGGGTATGTCATATGGTGTATGTCCGAATTTTCGGGTCACGATCCTGTATGCATCTCCCCATACGTCTTCCTCTAGTTCATCCCTTAGTTTATTCCACTGTTTACGTTTAGAGTCCTTGATTAGCTTGGTGAGTTCTTTTCTTTGGATTTTTAGATCATCTGCTGC
>CAJUYG010003613.1:0-20505 GCA_910591675.1 Galerucella calmariensis | reverse complement strand
AACACACAATTAATAAAAAGGAATTGTTCATCACGCGAAGTTTTTACATCAATCGAATTCAAAATTTCATGTACATCGTTAATATTTTTCGGAAGCGCTGGTATAAACTCACGTCGACTATTATACATATTCTTCCTAACGTGCTCGACGTCCCTGGTTGTTAGTGTCGCTGGTAAATTTTCTTTCAATACCATACGTATAATTTTTGACGGTTTTTCAGAAATATCGTCAACAGCTTTTCTCTTGCAAACTGCAGAATCTGTTTGCCGATTTAACGTTGAAATGTCCGCAAGATGACAGTGTTCGGATGAAGTTTTAGTCACGTTAATTATATTTTAGTTTGGGGGCGAAATTACCAGCCGGATTATCGAAGTACCTGGCTACCAAAAGATTAACACAGGTAGCGGGGACCAAATTACCCATCCCCATTTCAGCATGCAGTTATCAAAATAATATACCTATACCATATACCTATATTTTTCTTTTTCAATTAATATTATAATGTGCAATATTTTTCCAGGTCAACAAGAAAATGATGATGGACAAATTTGTGTAGTGAAAGGTAAAATTACACCAGAACACCATGTACATAACAAAAATTATAGTGTAATAATGAAAATTGATGAAGAAGAGGAAAAAGTACTGGAATGCAAGTGCCTTGACTGTTCAGCTTCAGCGGGTATGCTTCTATCTCATGTTAACACAATAGAATGATCTAATTTTAATTTATTTCTCAGGCGGATGTAATCATGCAGTAGCGTTATTGATGTGGGGTCAAAGCAGTTAAGGACACAAAAATAATGAACCTACAGACATTGGTCAATAAGAAAATCTCTGAACTAAGGCACAAGACGGGTATTTTTTTGGAAAAAGTAAAAACCCTAGACGGAAGTGGAGGAATTTTTAGTTTTTCAAAGCCACCAGAATTTTTAAATAATATATCTATGTATCAAATGGCTTTGAAATGTAAAGAAGATCACAAATCAATAACTGCAGATGCCTTTATAGAGTTTATGAAGCGTACTATGACAGATATTGATTGTCAGCAGGGTGAATTACTCACAAGAGAACAATTTGTAACGTTATATTTGACCACTATCATTGTAATATTTAAATATCTACCGGACGGCGAGTAGCCAGTCCTTTTCTCTTATCAACATGTGATTCTCGTCGAAAACCTGTAGCACCGATCGCTTCAAAAGGCAAAATTTTTACATTTAATGTGCGACGAATAATCTACGTTGGTGAGGTTTAGTATACACTGATATTGGTCAAATCTATCAATTCTTCTCTCCTATACAGAGAAAGAAATTAAGAACACACTACGAATATTTAAATTCTTTCTCGAAGCGGAGCATGTGAACAGGAGAGGAATATACAACGTATGTCGATTGCTCATCGCATGGTTCAATTTAATAGCGAGTAGTTAAAATAAGCTTTCTTTCTCCTGTGAACCATGAAACAATAAGGTTGAATTTTAAATTTATTTTGAGAGATTTACCTCAAACTTTATTTTCCTAAAGTGCATTCAATGTGAATGGTAAGTTGCATTTAAGTCTATGCTTTTCCTCTTATGATTTTCGCTTTTATATTTTTCCCTTCTAGTGATAAGCGCCAGATACACACATACAATGATATTTTTTTTATCTTGTTCTTTTCCTTTTTCTAGTTTTTCTTATACAGGTGATAAAAGGTTCACATGTATATAGTAGAAGTATTTAAAATATGTATATTTAGTTAACTAATTAATTCAATCTAAATACCAACTTAGAATATTATATTTCCGGATTACATTTTTTCAATACATTTTTTTTATCACCTTCTGTGATTGAAATAAGTAATAAAATTGAGTTTTTATATTATTTAGATATTGTTTCTTTGATTTCTTTGATTAATGGAAATAAATAAGATTTCCTTAATAATTAATAATAGGTACCATATCACATTTCTTCATTGCTTCTTTTGTTTTTTTTTATAGTAAAATACAGGATATATTTTTTTATGAACCACGTTCTTAAATGAATTCTTAAACACTTGTAAAAACGAATTACTGCAGATATCCTGAATTTTACATGAAAAAGATTGTAACTATTTCTGATACAATGTATCTTTCTTAGCACTTACTGAGTACCTGAAATTACCTGAGTTACCTGAGACTTACTAAGTACCTGGACTTACCTGAGTTACCTGAGACCACAAACAGTCTGGAACTTTGTACCTGCCATCAGACACGTGGAAATTCAAGGGAAGTAACTAGTGGTGAACTAATTTTAAAACCAACGTGCTTCAACGTGCTTCAACACATATTTTCCTGTGATATTTTTTTTTAATCATTATACAACTTGTAAATTTAACAACGTTGTTCATATTCCTTCCCTTCCAACATTTCCAGGTTTGTTGATAGAGAGTGGTGAGGTGAAAAACAAGTCGACTAATATTATTCAGGGTGGCGCCCACTTACCTTTGTTGATTAACTTTAATTACATTTAACTTGATTTATTAACTTATTAAATTCATTTGGTTTCTTAACTTCATTTATTATCTCATTAACTTCAATACAACTTCAATAACTTAAATAAAGTAGGATTACCCGCGAACCGGTAAGACTACTCCCTGAATTAATATTAGTTTGGTCTCCGAATTCACACCTGAGGTGCTCTCCACATTGAGTCGCCGTTGCAATTTATCTTGCCTTATTATTTTAAATAAATAATAGGTAACAAAATTGGCGCCCAACGTGGGGCTGTTTTGCGCATCGTCTCTCTCATCAATAAATCTTGAAACTTGGAAGTTTGGACAGTATAGTTGAAGCAAGTATCTTATTATTGTCGTACATATCTTTAATTTATCGTATTATCTATCTTTAAATCTTTCACTTATCGTATCATATCGTTCACAGTTGAGTTTTTAATATTTTAGTTGGTTATCGTTTTAACAATATCTTATATCTATATATTTTTATTATCTTATATCTTCACGTATCGTAACCATATATATAAATATCTTCTTAATTGTCAATATCAACAGTACTATTTTTTTTCTTTTATCTTATACTTTAATTTCGTCATATACCGTTTAATAAAATGGCACGAGTGTTCAAACTAAATGTTGATTATCTTTTATCTCATGAATTAGATTATGAACTTTCTTATCGTGGCTTAGAGATACCTTCACTGGTTACAGAGAAGAAGAAATTATTGCGCGGTGTTCTAACACAGGAAGTATCTATGAGGAGTTCAATTTCATATGTTGAACCATTTTCTACGGAAATTACGGGTATTAAGATTTCTTTTGCCGACTTGAGGAAGAAGGTTCAAGATTTTGTTGGAACTTCTTCGGATGTCGAGTATAGAAGGTTGACTTGTCGTCTAACTCACCTCACACAACGTACTTCTCGTTTAACTTGCGAGGAGGACGAACAAGAACAAGTAAGAAAACATTTAACAACAGAAATATTCTGCTTAGAAGGTGAATTAGATAGCAAACTCAATGTTATTGATCCCGATAGACAATCCACTCCGGTAAATACAAGTCAAAGTTTTTCTTTTTCTAAACCTGTACCTGTACACAAATGGGGGATAAGATTCTCAGGAATTGATTCCAAAGAATCAGTACTTTGTTTTCTAGAACGCGTAAATTGTCTTAAAATTTCGAGAGGTATCACGGATGCTGAATTGTTTTCTAGCTCAGCTGATTTGTTTAGCGATCAAGCTTTTAATTGGTATTTAATTAACAGAAGTAAAGTTCAAAATTGGGAACAATTAGTGACCAAATTGAAATCAGATTTCTTGCCTTATAACTACCAAGATGATTTACTTGAGGAAATTGAAGCTAGAAAGCAAGGTCAACATGAAAGAGTTACCTTATATATTAACGCCATGTGTGGTTTGTTTAATCGTCTTGATGATAAGCCAAGCGAAAGTGCCATTATTCGTATTATTCGTAAAAATCTCTTACCCCATTATGCACAACCACTAGCTTTAATTGATATTGATACTGTTGATATTTTGACTGACAAATGTAAACGACTAGAGGAAACATTAACTTGGGACCAACAGTCTACATCTAATCATAGAAGCAGTCAATATTTACTTGAACCAGATTTGAGCATACCTAGTACTTCTTTTAAAGATAACTCTTGTTTCAAACAAACTCGGAAAAATATATCGGTTGTATCTTCTACTTGGACTTGCTGGAATTGCAAACAAGCAGGTCATATGTATTATAACTGTCAAATTCCTAGGAAGTTGTTTTGTTTTGGTTGTGGACATCCTGATACTGTGAAAACTAAATGTCCAAAGTGTTCAAAAAACGATCAAAGCGATGGTCGAGCTTCCCACTCTACCACAATCGCTCAGAAACCGGGAACATCAGGAAAATCCAACGTCAAAGCAAAGGCAAAATCGCAGGAAAAACCAGCAAACGACAAAAATTGAGGTTACCTCAGATAAATCCTATAAATTCCAGTTCTGAAAAAAAAATCTCTCCTATCTTGAAAAAGGTTCCTACTGTAAGTCGCTCCGACTGGAATTCATGGCTTTTATTTGTTAAAAATTTCTATAAAACGAATTTAAGATCAAATTCAATTGTCTCACACTCAAAATCTAAGTCTTTAGCAAATGTAGGATCACTGCTTTATAATGTTAAAGATGATAATCGACCTTATGTCGATATCATAATTTTCGATAAAACAATTTCTTGTCTTGTTGATACTGGTTCAAATATCTGATTGATTGGTTCTCGTGCATTGGATTTTATTCATAACTTATCGGTACCTATCTTAAACGATGATAACTTAAAAATATCTACTGCAGATGGTAAGTTGCAGGACGTTCTTGGTTATATCGAAACATATGTCATCACGGACAAGATATCTAGGCTTATGAAATTTTATCTAATACCTTCTGTTAAACATGATATTATTCTCGGTATGGACTTTCTTAAAATTTTTAACGTAAAAATAAATTTCTCTAAATTATCTTTAACTGTAAATTCACTCTCGTTGGCTGTGGTCAATACAATTCGGGATATATCTCATTTAACTCCTAATCAAACTAGTCAATTAATTAAAACTATTGATCTCTTTAAAACTATTAGTCCTTCAGATAAAATCGGCAAAACTCATTTGATAGAGCATTTTATTGATACCGGAAATTCTCCTCCTTTTAAACAAACCCAATATCCCTTACCTCAGGCTATGCAAGCTTACCTGGAAAAGGAAGTCGATACTTTGCTAGAATTAGGTGTAATTCAAGAAAGTAAATCTTCATATTGTAGCCCTATCTGGTTGGTTCAAAAAGGAGATGGTAAATATAGAATGTGTTTTGATGGACGTAAACTAAATAGTGTAACTTTAAATAAAGATGCTTATCCCTTACCTTCAATCGAAGTTATACTGAGTCAACTTCGAGATACTCGTTATATATCTAGTATAGACCTGAAGCAAGCATTTTATCAAATTCCGTTAGAGAAATCTTCTCGGGAAAAAACAGCTTTTGCAGTTAAGGGTAAAGGTTTATTCGAGTATGTCACTACTCCTTTTGGATTAGTCTCCGCTCCTGCTAGTATGTGTCGTTTGATCGATTTGGTCATTGGTCCTTCCTTAGAACCGTATTGTTTTTATTACCTGGATGACATCATCATTTGTACTCCTGATTTTGACAAACACATGGAAATTCTCCAGAGTGTTTTTGAGAAACTCCGAGATGCCGGCTTGACGGTGAATTTAGATAAATGTCAGTTTTGTCGTTCTTCCCTTAGATATCTAGGTTATGTAGTGGATGAAAATGGTCTTCGTACCGATCCTGAAAAGGTTTCGGCTATTTGTGAGTACCCTGTTCCGAAAACTGCCACTCAGGTGCGTAGATTCTTGGGAATGGTTTCGTATTATCGTCGGTTTCTAAAAGATTTTTCTTCCTTATCTGCTCCAATTTCTGATCTTCTAAGTGAGCGAAAGAAACATCAATCTATTACTTGGACATCCCAGGCAAATCAGGCTTTCGAAAAGGTGAAAACTGTCTTAACTACCGCTCCTATCTTGAGTAGTCCCGATTTCACCAAACCTTTCTTCCTTATGACAGATGCTAGTGACGTTGGGGTAGGAAGTGTTCTTTTTCAATTGGAAGATGGACTCGAACATCCCATAGCTTATATGAGTAAGAAACTCACAAAGGGTCAAAAGAAGTTTAGTACTACTGAAAAGGAACTTTTAGCAGTTTTGTTAGGGATTGATCATTTTAGATATTATCTTATAGGTCGTCATTTTACCGTAATTACCGATCATTCTTCTCTGGTTTGGTTAAATAACATGAAAAAACCTTCTCCTCGCTTAGCTAGATGGATATTGCAATTGTCGCAATACGATTTCTCTATCGTACACCGTAGATCTACCGGAACTGTGGTAGCAGATGCATTATCTCGTATACCCGAAGTTAGTATTTTAGACTTATCTACTTTACATCCCGATAAATGGTATAATGATATGATTTCTCATGTTCAGGATTTTCCGGAAAAATACCCAAGTTTTAGAGTTGAGAATAACATATTATATAAACATGTCTTCAATAAATTTGGACCAATTAGCAATGTCTCCAATTGGAAAATTGTCGTTCCTACTAAAAATCGAAGTGAAATTTTACATCATTTTCATGATAGTCCAACTTCTTCTCACTTCGGTGTTTTTAAAACATTAGAGAGAATTTCTGAAATCTATTATTGGCCTAATCTTAGAAAATCAGTTTATAAATATGTTACTCGTTGTAAAATATGTGCATCTTGTAAACCATCTAACTTGCCACAAGCAGGATTAATGGGACAGTATCGTAACATTAACTTCCCTTTTCAATTGATATCATGTGATCTTTTAGGGCCATATCCCCGATCTCGTAAAGGTAATCAATTTGCACTTGTTGTAGTTGACTGGTTCACGAAATTTGTATTGGTTCATCCCTTACGTCAGGCTACCGCTCGTTCTATTGTGGATTTCTTAGAAAATCATGTTTTTCTTATTTTTGGAATACCTCAAATTGTATCTTGCGATAATGGTAAACAGTTCACGAGTCATTTGTTCAAAAATCTTATGGAAAAATATTCAGTTCAAAAGATTTGGTATAATGCTAACTTTCATCCCCAAATTAATCACACTGAGCGCGTAAACAAATCCATTGTCACAGCTATACGATCTTATAGTTATGAAGATCATAGAACGTGGGATGAAGAGATCTATAAAATTGCTCAAGCAATTCGGCTGTCGAAACATGAAGTTACCGATTTCTCCCCTTCCTTCCTTACCTTTGCTCGAAATGTACCTGTCTCGGGAAATTTTTATGGTATTATTGCAGAGAATGCAAATAATCAGGTTACCATTTCCGATAAAATCCACCGAATTCAGGATACACAAGAAATGCCTAAAATTTTCGAAGTGGTGAGAAAAAATTTGCAAACAGCATATCGGCAGAGTAGTCAACGTTATAATTTGCGCAAACGAGATCATAGGTTCTACGTAGGTGATCGGGTTTGGAAGAAGAACTACCCAAAATCGGACAAAGCCAAATATATTTCCGCTAAATTTTTACCAAAATATACACAATGTACCGTATATCGCGTTATCTCTCCCTTAGTGTATGAATTAAAAGATGAAACGGGAAAAAACGTTGGTCGATGGCACATAAAAGACCTTAAGGCTGGTATCTTGTCTGATGATGAGTGTTCTGATATCGATGAATCCGAATCAACCACAACATAATCATATTAAAATATCTTTCCTATTTGTTAATTTTTTTTTGTGATGTGTGTTGGTGTCTCGAATATTTTTTTTATCTCTCTTATCGTAGAGATTTTCCTTTTCTCTTACTATAAATTTGATAATGACTTAACTTTCTTTCCCTACTGATTAGTAAAATAGAATTCGTGTTCTAGGATAAAAAGTAAAGTAATAAATATCTTCCTGGCCGGATGGAATTCTAATCTGAGAATGATAATAGAAAATCCGTTGGAAATTTTTGGAAAATTTTCAAATATTCAATAAATATTATAATTTTGTAAATTTAAAATGCATAGTCAAATTAAATTAAGTTTAATAAACCTGTTGGTGCACAAACATAAAGGTTATTAAATATTGGGTCTTCTTGATTTGAAGAAATTGTCGGATATACCCTAAGTATTCTTAAGGGTGATATTTAATCTTCATTATCTTATCTAAATTATCTTATCTTAATTATCGTAGCTTACCTTAATTTACCTTAATTATCGTATCTTATCGTATCTAAGTGGACAAGGGATGAAACTTGTCTACTGTACTATAATATATTTTATAGTACTTATCTTTATCTTATCTTTGCAGGCAAATAATGTCTTGTCTGTATTTATATACCGAAAGGGTATATAAAATTTTTTTGGAAGACCATTGGCAATTTGACTTTGCAATTAGTTTAAATATTTGCTGATATATCATGGGATATCGAAAGTTATTATCTTAATTCATTATCTTAGTTATCAAATTTTTTTATTATCTTAACTATCTTGAAATTTTATTAAGTATCTTAAAGGTTTGAAATTTCAATTTTCTCAATTATCTTAAAATTTTCATTACCTCTTTGTTGAAAATTTTTAGTATTTTAATTGTTTTAAACATTTTTATCTACATTCTCGAGATATCAACTTACATTACAAAAATTATTTTTGCTTATCTACATTCATTACCTTACCTAATATCTTGTCTACTTCATTTTTTTTGTATCTACTAGTTCATTACCCATCTCTATCTATAATCATTCCGAAAGATTGATTTAGATATTTCACTTATAGACATGGATTCAATTTGTCTATATTTTATTGCATCCCTTTTCCCTTTTTGATATTTTTTTGTTGGATTTCTCAGCAGTGGGTGTTGAAGGGCTCAGAGCGGTCTGGAATGTGTTTCAGGGTTCAGCGTCGGGGGGTTAATCAGCCTGGGAGACAGAGGTGGCTGAGGTCTGCTGTCATTAGTTAAATCTACTTGGGGGGTTAGCTACTGCGTTTGTGTCAACATGGCTCACATATCGCTCTGGGGATTTTCCAACAGTACTGTTGTGGGATGCCGTTGTAAGTCTCTTTTCCCTAAAATTTCAGCTTGACGGAAGCTATATTCTGTTAGGGGGTTAGATCGAGCCTCCTTGGACTTGTTGTATCAGCTTGTTCCAAAATTTTTTTTTCCTTTTTTTTTGTTGTTCTTATTCTTTCATTTAGTTTATCGATCCTAGAAGCTTCTCTATTTAAGGAACGTTGTGTTGTATTGTCATGGTGTTTCAGGTTGGGATTTCGGCTGAAGCTGAGATTGAAGATCACGACGCGACTTAACATCTCTCGCGAGGTCCTTCTCATTAGGCGGAAGTCGTTTTCTTGATCAGTGATGCTGTGGTGGTGCACATATCCGACCAAAAATATGAGTCGTTTTAGATTGTTTTTTTTTGTAGTTCATATCATATTATATTATGGTATAATATATTTGAAATTTTAGCTTGACAGGAGCTATATTCTGTTAGGGAGTGAAATTAACTTCCTTGGCTTCGCTCCAAAACTTATATTAGTAGTTTCTTTAGTTAATAATTTTTTTATTGGGTTTATTGGATAAATTTTTTTTTGTAATAGTAAGAAAGACGGACGTATATTGAATATAATAACACCTATGATGTATCTGGTGGGAAGTCTCATTTCTTTTTTCGTATCTTATCTCGTGACATTATCTTTGAGAACTCACAGATACAGTGATCTATCATCAAATCAAAGGTTGAATTAATTCCCTTAAATATTCAATTTTCTTATTGATTTGTATGTGGGTACCTGGTACTTATTCCTTTCTTCTCAAAATTTACCATTCAAAGTTTTATGTATCTTTCTTTTTTTTTCGATTAATTAATTATTTGGTTCTTAAAATTGTTCCTTTTTCCTTCTTCAATTTGAAAAGGTTTTTTTTAATCAGTGTTTCACTTTCTTCTGATAACACATGGTAATAGTTGTTATGTGTTATATAATTTTCTTTTCATTCAGCATCATGAAATTTTTATGTTTTGCATTTATAAAAAAAATTTTTTTGTAAAAAAAATTTTTTTTCCTGGTAGTAGGGGTGTGTAACGTTATATTTGACCACTATCATTGTAATATTTAAATATCTACCGGACGGCGAGTAGCCAGTCCTTTTCTCTTATCAACATGTGATTCTCGTCGAAAACCTGTAGCACCGATCGCTTCAAAAGGCAAAATTTTTACATTTAATGTGCGACGAATAATCTACGTTGGTGAGGTTTAGTATACACTGATATTGGTCAAATCTATCAATTCTTCTCTCCCATACAGAGAAAGAAATTAAGAACACACTACGAATATTTAAATTCTTTCTCGAAGCGGAGCATGTGAACAGGAGAGGAATATACAACGTATGTCGATTGCTCATCGCATGGTTCAATTTAATAGCGAGTAGTTAAAATAAGCTTTCTTTCTCCTGTGAACCATGAAACAATAAGGTTGAATTTTAAATTTATTTTGAGAGATTTATCTCAAACTTTATTTTCCTAAAGTGCATTCAATGTGAATGGTAAGTTGCATTTAAGTCTATGCTTTTCCTCTTATGATTTTCGCTTTTATATTTTTCCCTTCTAGTGATAAGCGCCAGATACACACATACAATGATATTTTTTTTATCTTGTTCTTTTCCTTTTTCTAGTTTTTCTTATACAGGTGATAAAAGGTTCACATGTATATAGTAGAAGTATTTAAAATATGTATATTTAGTTAACTAATTAATTCAATCTAAATACCAACTTAGAATATTATATTTCCGGATTACATTTTTTCATTACATTTTTTTTATCACCTTCTGTGATTGAAATAAGTAATGAAATTGAGTTTTTATATTATTTAGATATTGTTTCTTTGATTTCTTTGATTAATGGAAATAAATAAGATTTCCTTAATAATTAATAATAGGTACCATATCACATTTCTTCATTGCTTCTTTTGTTTTTTTTATAGTAAAATACAGGATATATTTTTTTATGAACCACGTTCTTAAATGAATTCTTAAACACTTGTAAAAACGAATTACTGCAGATATCCTGAATTTTACATGAAAAAGATTGTAACTATTTCTGATACAATGTATCTTTCTTAGCACTTACTGAGTACCTGAAATTACCTGAGTTACCTGAGACTTACTAAGTACCTGGACTTGCCTGAGTTACCTGAGTTACCTGAGACATACCTGAGACCACAAACAGTCTGGAACTTTGTACCTGCCATCAGACACGTGGAAATTCAAGGGAAGTAACTAGTGGTGAACTAATTTTAAAACCAACGTGCTTCAACGTGCTTCAACACATATTTTCCTGTGATATTTTTTTTTTAATCATTATACAACTTGTAAATTTAACAACGTTGTTCATATTCCTTCCCTTCCAACATTTCCAGGTTTGTTGATAGAGAGTGGTGAGGTGAAAAACAAGTCGACTAATATTATTCAGGGTGGCGCCCACTTACCTTTGTTGATTAACTTTAATTACATTTAACTTGATTTATTAACTTATTAAATTCATTTGGTTTCTTAACTTCATTTATTATCTCATTAACTTCAATACAACTTCAATAACTTAAATAAAGTAGGATTACCCGCGAACCGGTAAGACTACTCCCTGAATTAATATTAGTTTGGTCTCCGAATTCACACCTGAGGTGCTCTCCACATTGAGTCGCCGTTGCAATTTATCTTGCCTTATTATTTTAAATAAATAATAGGTAACAAATTCAAATCAACAGTTTGGTATGAACTGAGATTTGGTAGAATGACTTCTTCGAAATAAACAAAAAGAAAACCATTCGTTACAGCACCAACTACAAGAGGTCTGTTACTGGAAAGCTTTGTCTTGAAGGAAGTAAAAAAAACGGAACTTGAAAATCCAGAAATGTGGACTTTTATTGGATAAGGACTTTCCAGTGTTTGGTGCTTCACCCGATGGAGTATCAAATGACCTCTGCATAGAAGTGAAGTGTCTATATTCAGAAAAAACTGTCAACAATTATGTTAATGATGGTGTAGTGAACCAAAAGTACTTTGCACAAATGCAACTGCAAATGCTGTTCAGCAAAAAATCAAGATGTTGGTTTTATATTGCGGCCAATGATTTTGAAGGAAGTAGGGATGTACAAATTGAGGAAATTGATTTTGATGGAAATTATTGTTTTTATTTAATGGAAGCTGCCCAATCATTTTGGAAAGCTGCAATATTTCCAAAATTATAACATCTTCAATCATACACCATCATGCACATCAACTGTAAAGTACCTTGGTATAACTATCGACAATAAACTTAACTTTAACAAAAACGTGGATATAACAAAGAAAAAATGTATTAGCCGAGGAAAACACTTTCAAAGCATAACATACCAAAACATGGGCATGAGTAGGAAAACTGCAGCACACATATACAAAAGTATCTGTAGACCGATATTCGAGTGAGGCAATATAGTATACCAAACAACAAGAAGACCCGTATGGAAAACACTACAGAAAGCAGAGACAACTTTAAGCGCCATCACAAAAATGAGACATCCATCAAACCCTCTCCACAATCCATCAAACAAACTTCTATGCCCAATATCCTCATAAGACAGTTTGGGAAGTGGTAAATAGTCACTGAAGGAAAATGAAAATAATGAAATGAAAATTCTAGCAATAACTTTTGAATTTTTTTTTTCTAATTTATTTTATATACACAAAATATTACTTTTATTACTATTAAGTATATTATAGTATACAGGGTGTCTCATTATATTCTGACTGTTTTTAAGAGCTTATATCTTCGAAACGGTTCTGGATAATAAGATGCGGTTCCCACAGTTAGGTTTAAAATTACCGTAAGTTTTGTTTGACACATTTATATAAATGGCCTACTTCCGGTTTACCCGCTAGAAAAGTGGCGTATTTTCAGAATACAGTCGATGTAATTTTTTAAAAAGGACACCCTGTATATTTAGCAATTTATTGAGAGACGCATATTTTTACTTTATAACGGTACTTAAAAGTTTAAAATCGTTCTACAGAAAGCGAAGTTAGATAACTTTAACTAGGATACTGTAATGATTTAGATATAAAGTTGGAACTTTATTAGCTAAAGTGAACTGTAAAAAACAAATAGAAACATGTTTAAGGGCACTCTAAAACAAATGTTCGATGTGTCTTCCTTCTTGGTCTATACATTTGTGGAATCGAACCAAGTTGTCAAATGCGGCTGTCAGCATTTCAAGAGGAATATTTTCCATTACTTGCCGTATGTTATTTTTTAATTCCTCAATAGTAGCAGGCATCGGGTTGTAAAGTCTATCTTTCACAAATCCCCATGCAAAAAAATCTGGAACAGTCAGGTCTGGAGAATTTGGAGGCCATTCTATAGGACCAGTCCTACCAATCCAATTATTTCCAAATTGTTGGTTAACAGATTCTCTTGCTATGCTGGAATAATAGGGTTGGAGCCCCGTCTTGTTGAAAGTAAACATTTTGGTTCAAAATACCATCTTGTTCTAACTGGTTCTAACACAATGTGACGTTCTGTCAATGATCGCAATATTTTTGTGATGTGACTTATTAACGCCTCCTTGATTATTAAGCATTTATCAAGATTTATTTACTAAGATATACAGTATCCCAGTTAAAGTTATCTAACTTCGCTTTCTGTGCACTGATTTTAAACTTTAAGGTACCGTTATAAAGTAAAAAGCGTCTTCCAAGAAATTGCTTAATATACAGGGTGTCCCATTTAAAAAATTACATCTACTGTATTCTGAAAATACGCCACATTTCTAGCGGGTAAACCGGAAGTACGTCATTTATATAAATGTGTCACAACAAAACTCACGGTTATTTTAAACCTAACTGTGGAAACCGCATCTTATTATCTATAACCGTTTCGAAGATATAAGCTCTTGAAAACAGTCAGAATATAATGAGACACCCTGTATAATGTTAATGATACTGGCAGAAGGACCTCGGTCGTTGGCCATTTGGTTGTACCAATAAATGACGTTTATTATTATTATTATAACATTGTAGTTATTAACAAGATATAATACACCATTTACTTTTTTTGTAGGGAATCCAGAGCAAATATATTATTTAATTCACTAGTTAATGTTATGTACAGTAATTTTAATGATTTTTGTAGCTCGTGTAGTTTGATATGCCCCAACCACAACTCTTCAGGTTGTGGTTCTGGTTCAGTAGGTATACCATAGTAAACTCGATAAAGTTGTCAAGAAAACTTTTGTATAACATTTTAAATTCAATAAACAGTTATAATTTATTACCTACATATAGATAGATAGATAGATGGTTTATTCAAAAATAGGAAATTCCAATGTACATAAATAAGAAAGAATAACAATCATAATGTAAAAAATATCATCGTAAACATATTACAACATATACAATTACAAAAAATTATAAAAGAATGTTCAATATGAACAGTCACTGAATAAAAAAACACTAATAAAATTTAAAAACTAAAATATAAAATGAAAGAGCCTGTTCCTAATATTATGCCACTGTAAAGATTTAAACATCCATTTAGTTGACGTGTAACAGTTGCATCCAAGAAAAATTCTCATAGCTTTATGTTGATGCTTTTGCAAAATTAGTATTTTATATAAGTAGGGCAAAAGAATACAGAACAGTTGCACAATAATACTCAAAGTGAGGCTTTATTATTGTATTATATAGTTATTTAATGTTGGTGGTTACATTCGTTCACTATTGGAAATAGAACCACACCCTAACTGGAATTAAATACACGCCTCGATGACCACGTATAATTATCTTTCTCTCTCATTCAGCTGTTTTTCTGTCGTACTTGTGTAATGTGGAGGTTCGGAAGCAACTTACGCATACTGTATATTAAATCTTCATTCCTGCATCTATTATTTTTTTTAGTAATCCTAATGAAATATCAACTTGATTTGCTAAAGTTACGTTACTACTACTACTACTACTACTACTAAATGTACAGGCGAGCCTTGTCCTGGACAACTCAAGCCAAGGTTCCGACACTGAGGCCACTGGCGGGCCCATTGTGCCAATCCTGCTACCTAGTCATCCATGAAGCCGAGCCCTTCAATAAAGGCCACAACCTTTTTCAGTGGATGCCTGCTTGTGTCTCCAGGAGCCATGACAGTGACTCCGAAGATTCGCCTGCGTAATACAGCCCAGTGTGGACACTCTAAGAGAACATGAACTGACGTTTCATCAGTCATGCCGCAACCCCTACATAGGGAACTTTCCTCTACACCTAGATTGTAGAGGTGCTTCATCATACAGCAGTGCCCTGTTAGGAGTCCTGCTATCTTCCTTAGCCTACTCCTTGGTAGTTCAGTGGCTGCCCTGGCGTGTCCATCAGTCCATCCCTTCCCCCCCAAGATTCATCTTAAGTTTATTAATTTTACTATACAAAAAGGACTTACACCTAAAACTTGATAAATATACTATGTTACACAAAAAACTATATATTTTAGTACAGCACCAAAGCATGGAAAACAAGGTAGACAATATACATTTTCTTACAAATTGTTTGTGTGTGATGGCATCAGCTCTTGCTATTTGCCAAATTATACCGGTTATTAATTTGATCAGTTTTGTTTGTTATGTTAATAATAATAATATATAAAATTTAATACAGCAAAAAGTTATTTTCTTATCAAAGGACCTTGTACATTAATAATTCCACAAGCTATCAGCACCATGAGGTTTATCAAATATAATAAATTTGTATTCACTCTTGAACGAATGTCTAGTGGAGCAAATTCTCTCAACCTTCTTATGACACGTTCAATATGTATACGTAAAGATGCAATCCTCTTACTTTCTTTAATTTTTTCCTTTGACAAGATCTGCCCTTTTTCAACGCTGGGTGGTCTCACTAACAAGCACTTTTTTTCCCCAACATAAAATAATTTGCTTGAATCCTCTATCAGCCACAACAGCACATTCATTTGGCAACTCATTTAAAAAATTACTTTTTAACATTATCTCCTTATCTGAAGCTCTTCCACCATAACCCACTGAAATGAAAGTGATCATGACATTTGGAGTTGAATATATTAGAAATTTTAATGTGTTACATTTTCTATATTCGGACCAGGTCATTGCTTGATGGATGGGATTTGAAGGTTTCTCTATTTCTATTTCCAAACAATCAATAATTGATACAACATTTTTGTAACGTACTCTAAACGGATTTGGCAAGACTTTCTTAATTTCTGTAGGATTTGGCCAAAAAATTAATTCTTGCAAAGCTCCTGCAATGATTGGTACTGACCTGGTAAATATGTTATGGATGGAAGCAGTGACTATAACAAGAATAAGACGGTCAGCGTTGCCTCCAGATTTGTGCTCGTTGAAAATTGGCGAGTTGCTCAGAAAGTGCTGCTCTCTTTTCAATTTTTACACAACTTACGGTGAAACAAAGCAGTTTTCTGTAGGGCGATTGACATGAGTGAATTTTAGTAAAATCCCAAAACGCTATGTGGCCAGTTGTACGACAGTATATATTTATCAAATTGTCGTCACAGAACGGTCTCTTGGTGTCGGTACGATATTGGGACTACAAAAGCGAGCTGTAGGCGCCGTATTTCGACTAAATAAGCCGTCGTATGGGTCTAGTATTTTAACTGAGCGATGCGGGGGTTAATAGTAATGAATTCGAAAGTACAGATGGAATTTATTTATCTATTGAGCTTTTTAACCGTTTTTTGTGTTGAAGTAAGACAGTATGTGTTATTATTCCTTAAAATATAAATAATAAATTACAGTAAAAAGCGAAAAAAATTAGTTATTATTAGTTCCTTTCAAGCAAAAACTATGTAATACATTTGACGTTATAGATAAACGATTTGCATATTCTTTGGTGGTTGAGTAGTAAGCATACCAGACTGTCACGCGGATCCGGGTTCGATTCCCCGTGGGGAAGTTTTTTCTACTGTCAATTTTATTTTTAAATAATTATTCTGCTTGATATTAATAACGACAGCAGGTAGACGTTTGAAATATTTAGCAGAATATTCATTATTATAGATAATGGTACGGTACCCTTCATGAGGGAGTCCGACTGGCAACATCTACTTATAACAGCATCGTATATTTAAAAAGGGAAACCGTAGCATTATACAAACTGGACATTCAAGAGTACGTTTACCACAAAAAATTGGTGGAAACATGAAATTGAATTGTTAAATTTTCAATTTGAAGTTATATTACAGTTTATAGAAATTTTTATTTTCTAAATTTTTTAAGTGGGTCGTAGAAAAAATATGCTGTTCGACTCGTGTGGATTGTCCATATCGCACTTGAATGATTGAGCACTCCGCCTACGGCGTCGTGCTAAAACTTTGTCCTCGTGCGATATGGCCATCATATCCACACTAGTTGCACAAACTACTATTTATTCCAAAATATGCCCTTTTACATTTAAAAACAACCTGCCAAATGTCAAATCACTTTATTCATCCATTTTAAAGTTATCGAATTAAAACATTCAAGTTTTCAAAATTTCAACACCCTGTATTTCGGAAAGTAAATGTGCTAGACTCCTTAATCCTCATGTCATTTTGACAACCGATGCTGTAAATAAACAAAAAAGATCAATCGCGCAAAAAATTATGGAAATAATAGAAAAATTTATCCGAACAAATTTAAGTAGATCACCAGCACTGCGAATACCAGCTTTGCATAGAATTTTAATATAGCGTTGGTGGTTCAGTGGTAGAATGCTCGCCTTCCACGCGGGCAGTCCGGATTCGAATCCTGGCCGGAGCATATATTATGAATCGCTGCTTCGTAAACGAGAGAGAGACTAAGGAGAGAGCACAAGCACGCAAGCAAGACACATAACGAAGCAACGTAACATAACGTAGCGCAACCTAACGTGTAACGGTCAGATCTTTTGCGTCGCGACCCCTGGTCTCTCAAACATAACCTGACGTAAAGAACTAAAGTTCCAAAAAGAGGTACAAGTAATTATTGGCGGGTGCCCCTGTCCAACTGCATACTGCAAACTACTATTTCTTCCAAAATATGCCCTTTTACATTTAAAAACAACCTACCAAATGTCAAATCAATTTATCCATCCATTTTAAAGTTATCGAATTAAAACATTCAAGTTTTCAAAATTTCAACACCTGTATTTCGAAAAGTAAATGTGCTAGACCCCTTAATCGCGCAAAAAAAATTATGGAAATAATAGTGAAAATTTATCCGAACAAATTCAAGTAGATCACCAGCACTGCGAATACCAGCTTTGCATAGA
The DNA here is from genome assembly GCA_910591675.1 of Galerucella calmariensis. Lineage (NCBI taxonomy): Eukaryota > Metazoa > Arthropoda > Insecta > Coleoptera > Chrysomelidae > Galerucella > Galerucella calmariensis. The sequence continues at coordinate 2,185 of CAJUYG010003613.1, read as the reverse complement.
ATTTTAATATAGCTTCGGTGGTTCAGTGGTAGAATGCTCGCATTCCACGCGGGCGGCCCGGGTTCGAATCCCGGCCGGAGCATATGAATCGCTGCTTCGTAAACGAGAGAGAGACTAAGTAGAGAGCACAAGCGCTCAACAATTGATAAACAAGGAAAAAAAACTCGAAAATTAGGAAAAAAATGAAAAAATGCTCGAGAGAAATCCCCCTACTATTCTTGTTTATACAGTGTGTAAATAAAGTAACGTAACTTGATAATGTTACTCAAAATATATACATGGTGTACTCTTTAAAAAATATGTTAATAAGCTATTTTGGAGCAACGGTGCACACTGTATACTTCAAATCGACTTATGCATGCGGTCTGGATTTTCTGAAAAAACTTTTAATCAATTTTTTTTTAAACCTAATGGAAATCGAAATATTAGCAGCTTACGTTACTTTATGTACACACTTTATACGGTGACCATACTAATATGAATTAAGCCGACAAAATTCTGATTTTGCTGTGTGGTTTCACTGAAGGTTTGTATGGTCTGCTCCTAGCTTCGGAGAACCATTTCATAAAACGACAAATTTTTATTTTAATCAAATGATCTATTAGCATTTCAAAATGGTCTTGGCAATCCTTAAACAATTCGTTCCGATGTTTGTCCGCCACCCATGCTATTAATGCTTTCCTAAAGGTCGATTCAAACACATCAGTCTTGGCACAGTTCCGGCGCCGATCCGAGACAGTTCCGTCACCGACCTTTTTCGACTGATCAGTCATGTTTGTTCATACACGGCCGAAACGAATCAGTTTATAGTTGGTGACCTAGGTGTTGAGAAGATGGCAAGCTTCTCAGATGATAAATTAGCAATGATTGCCATAATTCTTGACGAAGAAAAAGAAGAGCAAGTAAACCAAAGAAAAACTCGGAAATGGGTTCATGATGCCTGGAGAAAAAGGGACACCGAAGGAGAATACGCAACATACAGAACTGCTGGAAGATGATGTCAAGTTTCATCAATATTTTATAATGTCGCAAAACCGCTTTAACTTGTTATTTTCCAAAATTTCAAGAAGTTTGAAAAAAGAGGACACACATTGGATAAAAAAAACTAGTTTAAATTAGACTCTATAAAAAATGACAAAAGAATATGTTTTAACTGAAACAGAGAGCTAAAATAAAACATGAATAAACTTGAAAATAATTGTTAAATATAGCGCAATACAATTGATTAATATTAATATAGATAGATAGATAGATAGGTTTTTATTGTTCTTTAGTATGAGGGAATGGATTGTATGCCTCTCAAGTTCTCATAACAGAAAATAAATACTTCAGAGTATCTTGGTTTACTCTGCCGGTTAGAAGATATTTACAGCTATTTATATCTTTATACTGATTCCAAAGTAGTAAAATCCCTTTTATAGTCCACCCAAACCCTTCTAAGCAGTATATATTTGTTCGTTCCTTGTCCTTTCCAAAAACTTTAATGGATGAAAATAAAGTCGCACCGTCGTAAGTACATTTTACGAGATCATTTTGATTATTTAAGCCTCGTCGGTACGGATTTGGATCTGTGAGACATCTAGAGTTCAAGCAGTCAAATAGTCTTTCACTTGTTCAAAAAACTTTGTTTTGTGCTGTTGAACTTATCACTTGTCGTGCTGCATTGGCCACCATTATAGCCGCGGAAACGCTCCGGCTAAACACTTGTTGTGGCATATTTCACACGCATTTTTTGGAAGTCCGTTGGTCTAACGTGTTTCTCGGTTATTTTAATCATAGATCTAGCAACAAAATTATCTTTTTCCAAATCGTACTTGTAAGTAAAATCGGACCATGAAATATTTTTGCCACATACCACAAACTTCAACTCTGATTTCATCAGATTGTGTCGTAGTGATTTCACTAGAAGTGGCGGATCCAAAGTCCGGATGATTTCTTTTCCGTCAATCGTTATTTGTGGATTTTCACTTGTAGCACCAAGTAGTTTATACGCGAGCCTATTATTGGATCCCTGGTCTGCCACCAATACTTTCGGTTTCAATCCAATCTCCCAACATTTCTTGACAACCTCTTTTATTAGCTCTATAAGTATTTGGCCTTTTACAGGAAACGCAGAAGTGTAATAGCACAATGGCATCTGTTGTAAATTGGATCACTGGGTGACAATAAGTGGACTGTATTTTGA
>CAJUYG010003612.1:0-20510 GCA_910591675.1 Galerucella calmariensis | reverse complement strand
GCAGGCCAGGGTCTCAATTTTAAAGAAATTTTTGACCCCGAGAGTGGGTAAGAGATCGATCATTTTCATGTTTTTTTATGGCCTCCATTATTTCGCGGTTGCGAAAATGCAAGGTGGCGACATCTACCATAAATGCCTGGTGGCCTAAACATAGAAATTGGTGTATTTTCAGGGTCCCACATCCCAGATTTTGGGCTAGAAGCGTCAGTTTTTAAGTTTCAGAAAACTGCGAACTTTTGTAGGTAATGAGCTGCTATTCATTTTTTGTCCAAACAAAAATTCTCTAGGGATCGTAGTTCGGGAGATATCGGCGGAAAACGGATTTTCGGGATCTCTAGAGCCATTTTCCGACCCTCCCACAAATTTCAGGCACCTGACATTTTGGGGGTTCAATGTACCCACTATTACCTGCAAATTAAAAAAAAAAATTCTTGCTGGACCAGATGCCCATGTTGACGGTATTTTTCGCCTTTATTTATTGGACTATTACTGAACCTGCTCTAAATACTTTTTTTTCTGTCTTTTTGAATATATTTACCATAAACACGTGATTGATTCAATTGATTATCGACAGTAGTTCAACCTATGCAACATGTGTAGCAATTATTAAATTCGATATAGATCAGATCAATTGTGCTAAACATATCCTTTGAAACGGTAACCACTTCACTGCCCCATCTACTTATCTCCAGCGGTTTATGCTAACTTGCAGAAACATGATAAACAATTAATGCCAATTCACCTTAAGGGAATCTCATTGTAGATGCAAATTAAGCTAAAAAGTTATTTTAAATTTCAAGATATACGCTCCGGAGGTGTATTCATCATTTTAATAAAGCAATATAAATGTTCGCAATGATAAAAAGCATGCAATAATCTTATGTTTTGAATGGTAGACCTTAACTGTCATTCTTGTCAGAAAAAATCACTTTTGTTGGCCACACTAACCTTAGACTGAACTCCTCTATTTGTAAAATATTCTTCTTGCTAACCCTGTTTATTCTTTAGCGATTAAACCCTTGGAATTGTCTTTAACATTTTGCGAAGTAATTTAAGAATTCCGCTACGTTCTCTTGAACTAAACAACTTCAATACAAACTATTTAAAATGCTGTCATCTTTGCAACCAGAATTAGAGGATTACTTGAAGGGAATTTTAATTCGTTGTTTCCATTCTTATTCCATGATTAATTCATTTTGGAGTCTTTAAACGGTAAACGTTTTCTTTGGTTTCATTTTGCGAAATGTTTATCTACTTACCAGAAATTATTTTATATTTTGGATAGATCACTTAACTATATCAACTTGTTCGGAGAATTGAGCTGCTCCTTGCTTGTTTTATGATTCCCTTGAGATCTTTCAGCAAGCACAAGAAAAATTTTTCATCTACGACCACCTTTAAAATTAGTCATTTACGAACCAAAAAAAATGTGTGAAATCATACAGTATACATACGTTGAAAAGCGTGCGTAAATGAACAACGCTTTTCATATGGGACTTTCATTTTAACACCCAAAAGCATGCGTAAATGACCAATGATTTTTAAATGAGGTTCTCATTTTATAACACTCTTTTTTAGCTACGTAATTAGTATCTAGTTGCATTGAATTCAGTCGTTTGTTGTATAAACTTTTGTGCTGTCGGTAAATTTGACAGAAGTGACAGAAATTGTGAAAAATATTTTCTGTTATATTTAAAATTTCAATTACACTTATTTTGAATGAAAGAACCTCGAGAAGAATGCATCTCTTCGGATTGCACACCACCTGAAATTAGAATTCGTTATGTATATATTTGTTTATGGAAAATTTATTTTTATGTTTTTCAACCTCTTCGGAGCACATTTTTTTATTTTCTCTTCATGTGGTCGTGGATGAAGTTTTGTGGAGTACTTTTGCGCACTCGTTGCGAAAAAGGCACTCGCTACGTTCGAGCCTCGCATTTTCGCAACTCGTGCACAAAAGTATAACTTCACGCACTTGTATCATAAATAACTATTTAAAACACCAGAACTGTCTATCTTTAATGAATTTTAATTCAGCATTTTTCTAATTTACGGGTTCAAATCGACGGATTTCAGAATTTTCCCCTAAAAAGATTAACAAAATGATGAATTTACTCCTTACATTTGTTCCATACTGTATATATTGTTCCCTGTACACGAAAGTTAACGAAAATATTTACAAAAACTGCAACACCCGCTAATTAAACTTTACAGAAGAATGTTAATACCAAAATAGCATTGTTAACATAATAATAAAACTCTCACAAATAAAAATTCATTATAATCCCTTGAGTCGTTTCATATTTAAAACCCACTCTGTATTAAATTAAAATCTTAACAATCGACTAAATAGCTCATGACTAATAGTCCGGGAAAGTAAGGAAGTTAAACATCAAATGTTTCCCATCGCTGATTTTTCATTTTCAAATGAAAATATATCGACCCAGCATCACCCTCTTAGATTGTCTAATAATTTCCGCTGGAGCTTGCGACGCAGCTTGCAAGCACAGCTCGGACTACCTAAAATTCAAGTGATTTATGCTCTTATCATTTCTGGATGTGTTCTTACAAAAAAATCGTAGAGATGAAAATTGCAGCAAATCGTATGCTGTTGAAGGTGACGTAAATAGTTTTTCCAAAAAAAAATATGAAAATTTTTCAAAAATCATATTTTTGGCTGGTAATTATAAATAAAATATTATCATCGAGGTCAAAACATAGATAAACATAGAGGGCGAACTTCTAAAAATTTACGTTTTTTTTAGATTTGCAAAATTCAAAATGGCGGCTGCTCAAATTGGAAACAATTTTTTTTTATCGCGTTTAAATTTGTTTATTTATTTATTTATTTATTTATTTACAATATCCTACGGGAGATACCCAATTTACAGGATAAGGTTAGTAGTAGTTAGAAAAATAACATACGATAATTTACAAAAAAAAACTATCACAATATATAATGTAATGTTTTTCTTATTTATCTAAACTGTTTTTACCGTGGGATAAAATTATACACTCACTATGGCTAATTACTACTGATTTATTAAAGAAACACTTACACACTATGATAAACTTAATTTAAATACACACTACTTAATGTCTATTAATTTATCTACACTAGGTATTATAATTGTCCTAATTTATCTTCAACACTATTTATATTCACTTCTGTTCACTCACTGTATACTGAAACTGTTTACCGATTCACTGTATACTGAACAACACTCCGATTCACTCGAAAACCCAGTATATATACTCTCTAGAACCTTCGCGATAAACCATTGTTTGGCCTGGTACATTTCCAGAACAGTCTGGATATTACCTGCGAAAGAATCTTTCTAGAAAGCTCGCATTCATCGTTTGCGACAGGACCGGCTTCGGAATTAGTGAGTTCGTAATATTGCCCCCTCCTTAATAGTAAGTTCCTCCTGGAACTCTTGTGTAGCCAGGACTGGATGTTTAAATCGGCAACTGGATCCATTCCTACACTTTCCGGTCGTATGGAAATAACAGGGTACTGTCTTCCTCGGATACTGATTACGTGGGGAATAGCTGCAGATTAAAATGTGGACATCGGTATCTTCGAAGATCACTTCCACCATATTCCTAATGACTCGCCAATCCAACTGGTTGCTCTCTATTTTAGGCATCGCTAGTTTCTTCACGTTGGATTCCAGCACGTGGTCTCGAAGACTTCGTAGCGCTTCCCACACATTCCGGTAGGTGGATCGATCTTGAAATTCGTCCTTTGTTACGAGATAGAAGATGTGTCGTGAGTTGTGTTTGAGTTTCAGTATCTTGCCAGGGGTTGGAATCTGTTCTGAAAGTTTTTCTGATTGTCCAAACTTCTTTCGAAAGACGAATGCTAAACCTCGTGCATTTTTGGTATTGGCTGGGATGTTGTGTGCCAGTGAATAGTCTTCCGGGAGCGTGAACAAATCTTGTCGCTGCTCTGTAGTAACTCCAAATCTAGCTTTACCGGTACCTCCATATGCGCCCATAAATTCTTCGAAGGCAGGGTCAGGATCTTCCCGGATATGGTTTACTCCTTCTTCTTGGTCATGGTCTCCTTCGAATAGCGCTAGTCGATTTTGGTGGACTATTTTCGGTTTTCCATTGGGGATCTTACTTATGCGATAGATGACGTCGTTGATCTTCTTCTTGATTAAGTATGGACCCTCCCAAGATTTTTGTAGTTTTGGAGAAAAGCCTTTTCTCCTCGTTGGGTTGTGTAACCATACTCTTTCCCCTTCTTTGAAACTGCCTTCTGTAGCCTGCGTGTCGTACCGTTTTTCCATTCTGTCGCTGGCAACTTGGAGATTCGTTCGAACCAATTCGTGTACATCGTCCATCCTTTTTCTCAACTGGATCACGTAGTCTCCTTCCGCTAGATCTTCTCCAGGACGACAACCAAATTCCAGGTCACAAGGAAGTCTCATTTCGCGTCCAAATAGGATTTTCGCTGGTGTTTCACCTGTGGACTCATTGATGGCAGATCGATACGCCAATGCAAATAGGGAAAGGTACTGGTCCCAATCTTTTTGGTGGCTGGAAACTACTTTGGACAGGTATTTTCCTATGGTCCTGTTCATTCTTTCGACCATTCCGTCTGACTGTGGATGCAACGCCGTTGTCCTGGTCTTCTTCATTCCCAGCTTCTCACAAATTTCCTGGAATACATGGCTTTCGAAATTCCTTCCCTGATCGCTGTGAACTCCATATCGGCTAATGAATTCTTTTACCAATACATCCGCGACCGTTGTGGCCTCTTGGTTCGGAATCGCGTAAACTTCTACCCATTTGGTAAAATAATCCATCACGAGCAGAATGTATTTACCACCATTTTCTGTCGTCGGAAATGATCCAGCGATATCTAATGCGATCCTTTCGAATGGGCTTCCAACATTATATTGTTTCATGGGAGCCTTTCTCTTGCGATGTGGTCCATTACTCGTAGCACAATTCGTACACTTCTTACACCAGTCCTTCACATCGTCGGAGCTGTTCATCCAATAAAACCTTTCACGGACACGCTGAAGGGTTTTCTTCACTCCCAGATGACCTCCTGATGGACTGTCGTGTAATTTTCTCAGTACCTCAGCTACTCTCGATCTCGGGATAACTATTTGTCGTCTATTTTCGGAACCATCATCGTTTTCAAGGACTCGTTTCAACATCCTTCTTCTAGGACAAGGGAGTCCCACTGAGCCCAATATTCCTTCAGTGTTGGTGAAAATCTTGACACTTCTTGCCAAGTTTTCTTGCTTCCATTTCCGGATCATCTTTAGGTGTGGATCATTATCTTGATCTTCTCTAATCCTGGTGGGTGACCATTCTTCATTGCTGACTGTAGTTCTTGAAACTGCAGCTTCCTTAGATTCCATCTTGTTGCAGTGGGAATAGTCTGATTGGCATGGTCGTCTAGACAGGGAGTCGGATTTTCGGCGACTCACACCAGCTCGTAGGAGTTCTTGGTTTGCTGGAGTCCTAGGGCACTTACACGAACTGCTTACATGCCCTAGCTCGCCACAATTCCAGCATCTAATCTTCCTCGGCTTTCTTTCTACCATGCTTTTTATCAAGTTGACTAACTGGTCAAATTTATCTTCGTCATCATAATCTTGAACGGTTCTACCTTTGTTATATTCTGACGCCTTCGTGGCTGCTTCATATTCAAGAGCAGCAGTCAATGCATCGACCAATGTTTTGGTATGGGCTAAACGAAGCGTCCTCTGCATATCAGGGTCACGTAAGCCATCAATGAAGGCCTGGATGCCTAGACATTCCATCATGTTCTCTGGTGCCGATGGATAAGCAAATCGGACTAGTCGGGCAATATCCACTTCATACTCTTGAAGGGTTTCATCACGTCTCTGCTGTTCTAGATATTCGTGACCATATCACATGTCCAACCTCTTCTTCATCTGCTCAAAGTCATCCGTTTCTTCAAGAGGTATCGTCTGAAGCACATCCAAGGCATCTCCGCGAAGCGCGATGGTCAAGTTCACTGCCTTCTCCCTGTCTGACCAATTATTCGCTCTAACTGCTGCTTGAAATTGTTTAACATAGTTGGTCCATGACGTCTTTCCGTCGAACGTTGGGGCCTTGACTCGAGCAAAACTGCCAATATCTTCTATCTTGGGCAGTGTTTCTGGCTTGCAGGGTTTTATTTGCTCGATCTTCTTTTCATCTGCTGGCATGTCTTGAGTTCTTGAGTCTGCCAATTTCCTCTCTAACTCCTGGATTTTCTCATCCATTTTTGTGATCTCACTCTCCATTTTCTCAATATTTGATTTCAGGGGGGAAATTTTATTTTCGACTTCAGCGGCAATGTCCTTTTTCATTGACAAAATATTGGCAGAAACATCGTCCTTCATAGTAGAGATCTTCTCGTCCATATTAGCAGAAATATCGTCCTTTATGGTAGAAATCTCATTCTTCATGGTAGAAATCTTCTCGTCCATATTAGCAGATATTGACGAGATTATGGTGGAGGCCTCGTCATTGAATAAGAATGTTTCTGGATCCAAGTCTTCACTTTCCAGTGCTGTTTTCAGTCTTTCAACCAATTCACTCTTCTTTCCGGACGTTTCCAACTCGCGATTTTCTAATTCTGCTTTTAGTTCCGTCACTTTCAGTTCACATAGTCTCTTAGCCATTTTTACGTAATTATTTATTTATATCACCCCACATCTGACACCAATGTAATGTTTTTCTTATTTATTTAAACTGTTTTTACCGTGGGATAAAATTATACACTCACTATGGCTAATTACTACTGATTTATTAAAGAAACACTTACACACTATGATAAACTTAATTTATATACACACTACTTAATGTCTATTAATTTATCTACACTCGGTATTATAATTGTCCTAATTTTTCTTCAACACTATTTATATTCACTTCTGTTCACTCACTGTATACTGAAACTGTTTACCGATTCACTGTATACTGAACAACTCTCCGATTCACTCGAAAACCCGCTATATATACTATACACGGTTTTCGTAGATTACAGAAAAGCATTTGATAGCGTTTGACATTCTGGCTTGTTAAATTATTGCAAATTTACAAAGTACATCCCACTCTTGTTACTTTTCTTGAATTATCGATGAAGCACCTTCATTCACAAATAAATGGTCAATACCTCGAGACTTATGAAATTAATATCTGTTGGAGAATCTTCCAGGGTGACTTCCTTAGTCCACTTTGGTTTTGTTTGGTAATTAGTCCACTCTCTAATCTACTCAATTTTATGGATTACGGCTGTGAAATTAAAGCCAACAGGATCATCAGCTGCACTGCATCAAATTCAACATTTACTTAATATCACTCCATTTAAAAAAAGGTAAGTTAGGTTTACCCTGCCAATATGGATGAAACTGTATATTCGAATATATTTTCAAAATATGGTCCCATATATAACTCAGCTTTTATCTAAATAAAGTTTTTCGTATCTCTCATGACAAGTGAGTAATATTGGACTTCCTCGCACTAATGCCCCTGTATGTAACAATTATAATTATCAGGCTTTATGATTTATACTCACAGCAAGAGAAGAGAAATTAATAAAAAAAAAAATTGAGAAGTGTAATTTTGGCTTCAAATTCTTCCATTTTTAAATTCTCCAGGATGGCAAGGATATAAAGGATATTTTGGAAGTGAGTGGATATATTTAAATTCGGTTGAAACCAGTATTGGAAAGAAGAAAAATGATGCAAGGAGCCGAGACAGAACTATTCACTTTGGTGTACCCCAACGTTGCTAAATATATACAGTGCGCCCATAAAGTAATGCATAAATTCATTATTAGCTAAATGAACAATGAAATTAGAAATTCTTGAAGTAGATCGAGTTTTAATTTTAGTTCACTTTTATTTAAAATTATAATCTAATATACAGGACGAACCACCTTCTTGTGACGTAATCGCCATTTTTTTTAAATGAAACCCCTTTTTTCCAACTGTATAGTATTATGTTCTGTATTTCTTGTATTATTCGGTCTTTCAGTTGAGGGATATTTCCAGGTCTGTTTATGTAGACTTCAGATTTTAAATAACCCCATTAAAGGATGTTTCATGGACTCAGATCAGGTGATCTAGCGGACCATTCCACTGGTCCCCTCCCTCCTATCCACCGCTGTGGATTCTGTTTAAAAAATCGCGCACAGCTACTGCGAAATGTGGTGGTGCGCCATCCTGTTGAAACTAAATTCTGCGGTCTGAATTAGTGGGTATTTGAATATCGGGAAAGAGCTGGATCAGATCAGGAATTGATGTATTTTGTAGGAAATCCAGATCTATTGCTCCTGATGAATTTTCATAAGAAAAACAGTAATTGTATTTACTACAATACCAGCCAAAAAGTTGTTTTTTTGTGGCCTTTGCGTATGGTATCTACTCTTGCATCGAGTGTGGATTTTCATCAGACCAATAACGGGTGTTATACCGGTTAACACGACAGTTCAAAAAAAACGTTGCCTTGTCCGAAGCTGTTATCAATGAAATTTTTATTTTGGTTGATCATATACTCACAGAATACAGTTCAGATAAGACGTACTTTATAAAAATGGTATTTTACCTTTTTAAAAATGTTTGATACTAAGGACTTTCCAATACCAAAATCCCTAGATAATCCTCGAACTGTACAGTGTGGATTTTCTATTGCAAGCGAAATCATGTCTTGTTAAATAATTCCATCAATTTTTGGTCTACCTTGCTTTTGCTGCATCCCTCACATGTCCCAATTATCTGTATTTTCGCTCTATTCTGCTTACCGTAGATTGGGAAATTGGCTTACGGGGGCAATTTATGGAATAATCGGCATTCCTCTTGTTGAGTTTGCATCTTATCGCCAATACAATCGTCAATAATATTTCAATCCATCACTTTTGGTTGAGGGCATTTTGTTAAAAAGTTGCAAATGATAAATTACTTGGAAAGAATTCTTCTTTATTGTTTCTGATAGTTTTCAACGTCAAATAAAAATATGGTAGGAAGTAGTGTCAAACAATAAAATAGTTTATTATGTTATGAGTACAACAAATGGAGTTTTTTGGACGATGCGTGGACATTGCAGTTTCTTCTTTGTTGTCACTTCGTTCGAACGATTTTTTTAATTTCACACTTTAGGTCTATGAATTGAATCGGAATACCGTCATCTACTTGGTGCTCAGATATTAATTTTACTGCAGTCAGCTTTTTCATTTCCTGCTACTTGTCATCATTTGTAATATATAGGGTTGGTTCATTATTAACACATTCTAATCTACATACATATGAAAAGACAACAAATTAAAATACCAAAAATTGTGTTCTAAATATGTCAATTTAGGTAAATCGGTGTTTTTTAACAAATGTGTGATTTTGTGGGACTGTGCGTATTCCAGTGCGCCCTGTATTCATACAATATCAATGTCCCTATATATACACCAATACTTGTACTTCACAATTGAATTAAATGTTCAGAATAACCACTATGCAATTCTTGACAATAACCGAGGCGATATTGGAATTCTCGTACAACATTTTGTATGACCCCTGCGTTATTCTATTAATTTCTTACGTTATTCTAAGTTTTCAATCAGCAATATTGCCTGGTCTATTGAAATAAACTTTGGATTTTGAATAGCCCCATAAAAAGTAATCGAGAGGAGTCAAATCGAGGAAACTAGCCGACCATTCGATCGTTCCACGTCTTCCAATCCACCTATCGGGAAAAACCTCGCTTAAATAATTTCTAACTGTACGTGCAAAATGCGGTGGAGCTCCGTCTTGTTGGTAGTAAATAGATCGATCTATCTCATTTGGATGATTTACATCAGGAAAAAGTCTTTGTAATGTAGGCACTAAAAGTTAATACAAAAATCTAGATAAACCTCACCATTAACTGTGCCGCGACTTATTTCGCGTGGATCGTCGAACAAAATATGTAGATCTGTGATTTATCTTGCTGCAATAAATTGTTATTTTTTTTAAATTCAAACAAGTTCAATATTTAAAACTAGATAAAAACAATATGATTGTGGTGTAGTACGTAATAGTAGTTTGTGCAACTAGTGTGGATATGGACAGTCCACACGAGTCAAACAGTATATTTCTTCTACGACACACTTAAGGAAAAAAAATATTTTTTCTACAACTACTACGTAAAACACGCTTTTCTTCACAAATTTCTATACGCAAAGCAGGCCTTTTGTTAATTCTTTTGATAACCGTTGGAAAAGTAATGCGAAAAGTACACGCTGTGGCACTTTTCCGCACCGAAATGTCAAACAAAGATACCTATGACCCGTCAACTTTTTTTGACAATTCAACCTAATACTGAATTTTTTATAAGTGTATAATTTTCAAAATTAAACCAGAAGTAAGTGACCGATTTATTTTATTATTTATTTTAATGTATTTTTTTTTTTTTTTTTTTTTTTATTCAGCTTAAAGTGCTTTGTGACAGCTCTGGCCATTAGCACTGGGTACAATACATACAATATGATACATTCGTTATATATACATGAAATGGATAAATAAAATATAATTAAATTTTGTTGAATAGATGTTCTTCTTTCAGGAATTGGATGACTGTCGTTATTTGGTTTGGGCAGTTTAATATTTCTTGAATGGATGTTTTAATTCCCAGCTGTTGGCGACGTTTTGCATATAATGGGCAGCTCACTAGTATGTGTTCAACTTTTAATGGGGAATGGCATTGTTGGCAGTTTTGTTGAGGGGAAGAGCTCATCAAGTGGCCGTGCGAGAGACGTGTGTGACCGATACGTAATCTTCTGGCAACGACCTTCTCGTTTCTTCGTAAATCGGGAATATTGAATTTGTCAACAGTGGGTTGAATTTTATGTAGGAATGTGACTGAGTGGTTCCAATGATTCTGCCAATGCAGACGAGTGAGTTTTTTCATGCAAATTTTCAAGTCACTGGAGATTTGCAAATTAATTATGTTGGTGTTGGATGAAGCGGCTTCTTTTGCATAACGATCAGCTATTTCATTTCCAGTTATGCCTATATGTGAAGGGATCCATATGATGTTGATGGTAACATTGTGAAAAATCAGGTTTTGGTATGTGTCGTGAATGCGTTGAACAAGAGGATGAGTGGTGAATAAATTATTGATAGACTGAATGGATGAGAGGGAGTCTGTGCAAATGGCTATATGTTGGTGGGGTTCTTTGCAGAGTTCGAAGGCTTGTAGGATAGCATACAGTTCGCCAGTGTGAATGCTACATGTAGTTGAAATTCGGCAAGTTTCAACAACTGCTTGTGTAGTAGAAACAGCACAACCGACTCCAGTTTCGCTCTTGGATGCATCGGTGAAGAAGACTTGGTCGTATTGTTCTCTATTAAGTATTTCCAAGAAATGGTTTTTTATTAGATCATGGTTGGTTTCTTCTTTGTTGAATTTGGTGAGTGATAGGTTAGATTTTGGAAGAGTTTTGGACCAAGGAGGGGTATGTGGCAGGGGAACAGGGATAGTGTGGGATAATTGAATATGCGGTATTAATGACTGGAGAAGGTAGGGAATAGTATGAATGCGTGGGGTTGGTGGTAGACTACTCAGATTGCATGGTGCTGTTAGGGAGGAAGCTGGATTGAATGGGTTGGATGAGGTCGAGACTGCATATGAGAGGAGGAGATATTGACGCCTTAGCCAGAGTGGAGGTTCATTGGCTTCTAGGTAAAGGCTCTCAGCTGGGCTGGAGCGGAAGGCTCCTAAACAGAGTCGGATGGCAGTATTGTGAACAGTGTTGAGGCTTTTCAGGAAAGTTTTGGCTGCTGACATATAAACGAAGCTGCCATAATCGAGTTTGGATCGGATTAGCGCTCGGTATACTTTCAAAAGTGTGGTCTCATCAGCACCCCATTGATAGTGTGAGAGTGTTTTGATTATATTCAGGCGTTTAAGGCAGTCACTTTTGGTTTCCTGGATGTGGTGTTTCCAAGAAAGTCGAGAGTCAAATGTCAATCCTAAAATTTTACAGTGGTCGACAACTGGGAGATAATTGGTGTGTAATAAGATTTCAGGGTCAGGAGAAGGAATATTTCTGCTAAATTTGATGAGCTTGGATTTTGTGGAAGACAAGGATAGTCCAAGAGCAGTTATTCTATTTTGTAATATATTTACCGCGGATTGAAGTAGCTTACAAGTAGTAGGAGTCCAGACGCCATGACAGTAAACTATGAGATCGTCAGCGTATATAGCAGATTTTACTGGGGTGGGGAGATTGTAGCTTAAATGATTAATGGCAAGAATGAACAGTGTGGTGCTTAAAATTGAGCCTTGGGGAACACCGTCCTGTTGGGTATGGGATGATGAGAGACAGCCGTTTACTGAGACTTTAAAGGATCTGGTACTAAGAAAGTTTTTTATAAAAGAATAAATATTGCCTTTGAGGTCATATAATAACAGCTTATCGAGTATAGCCTGCCTGGGTATTGTGTCGAATGCTGCTTCAATATCAAAGATAGTGGCTATCACTTCTTGTTTGCAGTTTATGGCATCGGCAATGTGGGTTTGGAAAAGTGCGAGGTTATCACTTGTGGATCGATGACGTCGGAAGCCAGACTGTTCCTTAGGAAGAATCTGGTGTTTTTCGAAAAACCACATGAGTCGCCTGTTAATCATTTTTTCCATTATTTTGCATGTAGTACAAGTGAGAGAAATCGGCCTGTAAGACTGTGGTAAGGTTGAGGGTTGCGACGGTTTTGGGACGGGAATAATAATGGAAGTGTTCCATTGAGATGGGAATGTTTGGGATGACCAAATTAAATTATATATGTCCAATAGAATGGTGAGGCTATAGTTTGATAGTTTTTTAAGGAAAATATAGGGTATGTTATCAGGGCCGGCAGCGGAGTTCTTGCTTGAGGATAAGGCAGATATCAGTTCGGTAAGTGAAAAAGGGGAATTAATATCGTTGATATCTTGTTGAGGTAAAATAAAATTGGTGGAGAGAGATTGGTTGTGGTTAGCTTCAGTGAGTGGCTTGAGTTTATTCTGAAATTTTTCATTAAATCTTTCTGCAAGTGTATTACAAATGATTTGGCTATCGCTAGTAGAGGCTCCATTAGATATTAAATGGGGAATTTTTGAGTGGGTTTTTTTACCTTGAACCTGTCTAATTTTTTTCCATGTTTGTGAGGGGTTAGTATTATTATCCAGGGAAGTAACGTAGCTATGCCAGGAGTTTTTTTTTGCTTTGTTTAACTACATATTTGGCTTTTGCTTTAAGTCTTTTATACGTAATAAGGTTTTCCAGAGTTTTGTGTTTGCGATAGAAGTTAAGGGCTGATTTGGATAGTCGCACTGCTTTTTCGCATTGAGAATTCCACCAGGGAACCGTTTTTTGTCTGGGAGTAATGGTGGTTCTACCAACATGTGTTAATGCTGCAGTAGTTATGGCATCTGAAAATAGCCTTATGGAATCATCAATATTATTTGAGATAGGTAATTTACGGAGGAGAGATTCGGCTTCCGCGGAGAAATCCGGCCAGTTTGCTTTGTTAAATTGCCAAAAGCTTCTAATAGAAGCTTGTTCTTCTAAGTTATTACGTATAATTATGGGATAATGGTTGCTATCATGTAAGTCGTCTGCTGTTTGCCAGGACAAAAAGGGGGCAGTTTTGGGATCACATAGACTTAGGTCAATGGATGAGAAGGTACCAGAAGCAATATTCATGTGGGTATGTGATCCCGTGTTAAGAAGGCATGAGTTAGTGCAATTTAGTATGTTCTCAACAACCTTACCACGTCCAAAAGTACGTATGGATCCCCACATGGTGTTATGTGCGTTGAAATCACCAGTAATTATGTATGGTTGGGGGAGCTGATAGACTAGGTCAAGAAGTTCTTCTTCTTTCAGTTTGTAATCGGGTGGTATGTATATAGAGCATATGGTTAGTTTATGAGGACAATAAGTGGTTATAGCTATGGCTTCAAGATTTGAAGTAAGGGGAAGATGAGTAGAATAAAGGTCCTTAGATACGAATATGGATGCTCCACCACTGGCTCTGGTGCAGGCAGTTCGGATGAAGTGATAACCTTCAAAATGTTTCAAATTGGGGATGTTTGAGGAGGTGAAATTGGTCTCTTGGAGACAAACGATTTCAGGTTGGTAAAGAGAAATTAGATGCTGTAAGCGTTCAAGGCGCGGATAATATCCGTCGCAATTCCACTGAATGATCGTGAATTTACTAGTCATAATCAGTAGAGGTCGGTATCGTCACAATCGTTAGAGCTGATAGATTTGAGACTAGCAATATCGGCAGCTTCGTTGGGATTCATGTTATTTTTGATTTTCTTTTGTAGGCGAGTTATACGATTTCTAAGTGATCTATCGGGAACTTCATAATAGATTTGTCTGAGATCTTCAAGAAGAGCTGTAATATTTGTGGTAAATTTATAAGCTTCAGTTAATGGATCATTGTTGCCGAAGGTGTTTTCCAGAAATGCAATTAGTTGTGTCGAAGTAATTGAAAAGGATGTTGGATTTGTTTCAATCAAGTTTTCTATAGTTGAGCGAGCAGAGGGGCTAATGGTTTTTTCTATGGTTTTGGTTTTTTTCTTTGGGGCTGATTTAGGAGTTCGAAAGGCGTCGTCAGGGGGTGTGATGTCTTGGCTGTGCGTGGGAGGGCAAGATATGGGGGTCAGAGGAGGAGATTCATGGCTTGAGTCAGTTGAATGCATTCTTTTGAGGCATGAGATAGTTGGGGTAGGTTTGGATTGGACAGGAGGTGTAAGGGTAGATGAATTGCCGGGTGAAGGATTGGAGATAGCTGTTGTGGGAGTGGAAATAGGATCTGATGGAATATTGTCATCGGATTTATTCTGAATGGGTGCTGTTGGGATGAGGGGGGAAGAGACAGGTGGGTTTTGACAGATATCTGCAGTATGTCCAGTTTGTTTGCACAGGAAACACTCCAATTTGTCTGACGTTATGAAGATTCGGAAGGCGGTGTTTTCATATTGTATTACGACTGAAGTTTGTATCTCGAAGTTTTCTTTGTCAGGTATTACAAAGATGGACCGTCGAAAGCTTAATATGTGAGCGTAGTCTTCATCGGGTGAGCCAGTGCGGATGCTGGTGATGGGGGATGCAAGCTGGAGACCAAGCTCATTTTTTAAAGCCTGCTCGATTAGTTGGTTTGGAATTGAGGGACAGACGTTGGATATTAATAGTCTTTTGGATGGGCTAATGAGTCTACGAATAGGGACGATTTCTTCTTTGATAATAATTGTGGGATGATTTTTAAGGAGATCATCAACGATGGAAGTGGATGCAAGAAAAATGCAAATTCGTTGGTTGGATATACGAGAGGCGTGTGTTATACCTTTTGGCGTCACGATTTCACCAATTGCCTTAATGTAGTCAAAAAGAGCAGTATCTGGTAGGGCATTTATTACAACCGCTTGATTCCTACTAGGGTATGATGTGGGAGCTGGAGTGACTTTTCTTGGGATGGATTTCGTAACAGCAGCAAAGCTTGGAGCAGTAGATTGTGTTGTTGACATATTTAAATATTCTGGATGCCAAAATATTTAATAAATTAGGCTCAATAACTGGCCTATGAAACAGTTTGTGTTTAGCTATCGATAAATATTAAAAGGCACATACCAATATAAATCGGAGAAAAAACGTATCACTTTATTTGTTGATGATAACGTTATTAATGATTAATGTTAATGTTCACTCGCTGCGTAAAGGACAACCTTCACTCACGGAGGTCACACGTAGAATGATCTTTAATGTATTAATTATAAAAACATTAACCTATTGAGCATTATTTTTGGGAATTATGAACCAAGATCAAAATAATTTATCTTTTGAGTTGTCCAATTCGGACATTGAAAATACTCCTCCAGATATTATCGAAAAGGCTCGAACTGCAACCGAAAATTTATTATACCTGAGGTTCATATTTTACAATCAATTATACATTTAACTGATTTTTCTGTTTATTTTCATATTGTTAGTTCTTTCTGTTTAAATAAAATACCTATATAAATTACTGTATTTCTTTCATTAATAAATGTGGTTGTAGAAAAAATATTGTGTACAACTTGTACGCAAACCACTTTTCCCGCACTAGTTATACAAACTACTATCATCAAACTATAACTTCAAATTAAAAATTTTCAACAATTTTATTTATAATTTTACCAATTCAATTTTATATTCTCACTGATTTTTTGTGATAAATGTACAGTTCTTAAATGTACAATTTGTATGTTACGGTTTCCTTTTTTAAATCTGCGATGCTGTTGTAAGTAGATGTTGCGAATTGGACTCGCGCACGAAGGGTACCGTACCATTATCTATAAGAATGAATATTCTGCTAAATATTCCAAGCGTCTACCTATTGTCGTTATCAATATCGAGTAGAATAATTATTTAGAAATAAAATTGAAAAAAAAGCTCCTCACGGGAATTTGAACTTTGGTCTACTGCGAGGAAGACTGGAATGCTTACTACTGGACTACCGAGGAATATACCAGACATCTATCTATAACGTCAAATGTATTACATGATTCCATAAAAACTGACGTCTGTCAGGAGTCCCCTGAAATATCTATTTTATTCTGTTTTTAGTATTTGTTGTTAATTTGTACGGATTCTTTTATTTAGGATAATTTTTGAAAATAAATATTCTTGATTCGGTGCTTCTAGGAGAGACTTTTTTGGAAACTCACTTTGACGATTTTTTGAGATTGAAAAACACATGACTTGACGGGTACCAAACGCAAATGCTGATTGGTGGATTTAATATGCATTCTAGGCTAGGATGAATATGAAATCATATCTGTTCAGTCAACCGATATATATGGCCTACATTTCCATTTTGTAAACTGTGCAGAATATATATGGCCTACATTTCCATTTTGTAAACTGTGCAGAAAATGGATAATATACAAGTGGAAGAAAAAGACTATAGTAGATCAGATAAACAACTTATTTATGACACAATTTTGTTTAATTAAACAAATTGAAAATGTGCAACAGAGTTGAATGGAAAATAATTGCTATTTCTCAAAAAAAGAAAAAGGACAACGATTTATGAACTGTGTGGTACGTGAAATCTGTAGTAGTTGTGTTTCGTAATAATTCATACAAATCCCATGTTTGCAACAAAACTAATTGAAAAAAAATCGTATATTTTTCGGAAAATCTGAAACCCAGCCTACGAACTGTTTAAAACATCATTGTAATTATAAAAACCGGTTTACGAAACTAAAATACCTCCTTGGGACCCGTTTTCAACTGTTATGATAGAATAACACGTGTCATTGATGGTCTTTTCTATGTGCCTATCAGTTATATCAATATCATTCAAGTCGCTTCGCAGATTACCCCGAACAGGCCGAGAACACACATTTCATAATATATTCACAACAGGGTGGCTTCAAATGACATTTACAACGTTTGCATGTAGATACCCCTCGTAAAATTGGACAAAATAAGATTAGTTAGTTAGTTAGTAATTGGAAAAATACAAGAAAAATGTCTCCTTTTATTTCCTTAGTGATATTGCAGACTTCATGAAAACATTAAGGAAAACAAAATGAAATAAAAATAGCTTCAAATGCCAGTGGCGTGAAAAATGGGAGAGGAAAGGTGACATATTACTTCAGATGTACACCACTGGATCAAGAATCAAAACATGTTTTTTCATCAAAATATGCCTTTTACATTTAAAAACAACCTGCCAAATGTCAAATCAATTTAAGTCTTAGAATTGAGTTGGACACTCGGACGTATTAACAATTTTACTAACTAGGTCGAGTACCACAACATATGAAAGTTTCAAAGAAATTTACCATGCAGTCGTCACTTTTCATGAAAAAGTGCAAGGTCCTTCTTCGGAACTATCAATACTGAAATAATTAGTGGCGCATAAATGCATCAATCAATTATGTGAATAAACATATATATAGTTGAAATAATACCCTTTTTGGTGTGCGTCATCGATTGTTAATTTCCTTCTATCACATTACGTAGGAAGAAATGGAAAAAAGGCATGTCTGTGATTAATCCTAATCAAAATATCACAATAATGAACCGTTTGAATCTATTACAAACGTTAACCCTAATCTTTGACTTACAAAAATTTGATTGGTTGATGTTTGGATTACGCTTAAGTTCAACCTATCAATCGAGAGTTTAAAACACTATGAAGGCGTTACATTCGTATCGGCAATAAGTCTTGCGTCTTTTTCTACTGTCACACTGACAGTTCTTGACAGGTCTGTACTTTGATGTTTACGGTCAATTATTATTTATGAAAAGTGAATATCAATCTTATGGTTTTATTTATATGAATAAAACAAAAATATGCATGAATACACGAAAAAACATCAGCATTTTGAAAGTTCTCAAGTATTTTCAGTAAGAAAAAGAAGCTGGTAATTATCAATTGCATAGCCTTTTCGAATTTGGCTATAGTTAAAATAATACCCTTCTTGGTGTGCGTCAACGATTGTGACGTATATCCGGGTTTTCGGCATGTCGTTTATTTTATTTGCTATTTTAACATATAGCTAACCTTAAATTTGATCAATAAGATCATCAGGATTGTATTTAGCCAAATTAGAAAAGGCTATGCAATTAAGGGGAATCTATCGGCAGCGATTTGACAAAATATCGAAGTATTTTTGGCAAAGAATTTTGAAGTAATGGATGTATTGGAAATTAAGAAAAAAATATATCATGTAGATTAATGTTGAACTTAGAGTTCTCATTGAATAAAAACTTTGAAATGCTAACCAAATTTTGTTGAAAAAAATATGAAAAATACACATATTAAGCAAAGTTTAAGCCCTTGTAAAGAATTAAATATGGATTTAATGGAAAAACTAATTTATAAGGGGTCTAATTTGAAGCTTTATGAATACTATATAAAAATCTCAGAATCCTCAAATTACTTATGACCGTACAATTCCTTATTCAAATTCGGTTGCTACCACTAAAATATCGGATAAAAATCCATCTCTCGCTTTTCTATCCTTCTATGACTGACATTGTCTCCCTGCTTCGGTAGTCGCGTGCCGTTCCATTGTTGATACAACGCTCGCCGGTCTCGGAGGTCTCCCAGTTCAGTACTGATGATGTACGTGAACCAAAATCCGCTTTGACCGCTTGGCTAGTGAAACAAAAAAATATACAAAGCATAATTGTGCAAGGTCGAATTTGGTAGATGCCCCTTAATAATTACCAGCTTCTTTTTCTAACTAAAAATACTAGAGAACTTTCAAAATACTGATGTTTTTCTGTTTGTTCATGCATATTTTTGTATTATTCATATAAATAAAACAATAAGATTAATATTCACTTTTCATAAATAATAATTGACCGTAAACAACAAAGTACAGACATGTCAAGAACTGTCAGTGTGACAGTAGAAAAAGACGTAAGACTTATTGCCGCTACGAAAGTAACGCCTTCATAGTATTTTAAACTCTTGATTGATAGGTTGAGCTTGAGTGTAATCTAAACATCAACCAATCAAATTTTTGTAAGTCAAAGATTAGGGTTAAGATTTGTAATACATTTAAATGGTTCATTATTGAGATATTTTGATTAGGATTAATCACAGACCTGCCTTTTTTCCATTTCTTCCTATGTAATGTGTTGGAAAGACATTAACAATCGATGACGCACACCAAGAAGGGTATTATTTCAACTCTATTAGCTCGACTATCGAGCTTATTTTTGTCGGTTGGTCTTTATATGATATGCTAATATGCTAATTTATAGGTATCATTACTATTCCAATCATGATATAAAGAAACTCTATATCTTTAATATGACAAACATTTTTTGTTTCCCATAGGTGTTGTTTCAAACTAACAAATGCAGTCTCGGATTATAATTTTTCACGAAAAAGGCCTATCGCAATCGTTTTATACATTGTCAATACCTAACTGGCAATTTTAGTTTCTATTGTATTTATCAACTGGCGGATAGTGGCAACACCGCAAGGAGCTCGTATTGCCTGAAATGCTTCATATACGGAGCCTACTTTGCTTTAAAGTATGCAAATATACACCAACGGAGCCTACCGTAGCCGTTACATATACCGGATCCCACTACGACGTCAACTTGTATAGTGGTATACATCAAATATACGCTAGGAGCCCAAATTAGACTACAGGTATAACGGAGTTTACAATAGCCTGCAACAGTATATATCAACTATCTTTTTTTGATTATATATATATATATATATAACTTATCTTTTCACGTATGGAAAAGGCTTTTTAAAAAAGATTTATTTATTGAGATAATTACAATAGTATGTTATAAGATCGGAAGTAGATTCTAGACTGAATAATAAAGTTTTACAATAATCCATTATTAAAATTAAAACATAAGCAAAAACAAAGTTCACCATGAATTTGAATAAACTGACACAAAAAACAATTTATTTATGCTACACTGAGAAATATAACTATATAACATATATATATATATATATATATATATATATATATATATA
>CAJUYG010003611.1:1518-20511 GCA_910591675.1 Galerucella calmariensis | reverse complement strand
CAAAGTTTTGTAGTCTTAAACTTCAAAATATTATTGATTGTCTAGTTGTCATATTTTTTTCGTTGTGTCAGATAGGGACCAAAAATTATTTTATCATTAGTTAATCTTGACAAAGGTAGCTGGAACGCTACCGAAACGTCTAAATAAGAGAATAAAAAACATTATTGTGGTTTGATTCCCAAAAAATAAGAGAAAAAATACTAAAATAAAATCATTATGTATCAATTTTTCCCAGTATTATACAAGGTTTGTCAAAAAATATGAATTTTTACTCAAGAGTAAAGTACCTTTATATTTGACAATATCGAAAAATGTTATTGAAAAAAGTTGATCAGAACTAAAAACTGCGTTCGAATATGCAATTGCATATATTCTCATTGAAAAAATAGGTTTTGTTCTTGTTTAATATTGTTTCTATTTTCTTAATAACGCTTCAATATTTGCGTAAAATTCAAACGCGTTCTGACAGTTACTGTCAAACATTTGTAGCTATTAAACATTCATTAATTTGTCTGCGCATCCTAGATTACACGTAACTATAGTAAAATTTGCATGGTTATTGTATTTAGAAATACATTGATTAAAATAATCCATTTTTTTTAAATATAATTGAACGTAGTTTTCAATTCTGATTCTTTCATTTATCACATCTTTCGATATTGTCAAATTTAAAATTACTTCACTCTTGAATAAAGTTCATATTTTTTGAGAAACCTCGTATAATACTTAAACAATTGATATCTGATAATTGCATTTTGTATTTTAAGACATGCATAACTTTTTATGCAGAATACCCATATAGTTTCCCATATAGAGCGAACTGAGTGGACACACTCTATAAGGAAATTATTTGAACAGGTGCATGGAATGAAGATGGGAAATCGGAGAGTATATGGGATCGCGTACTTCACAAAAATCCAAATATGGTCATAGATCATTCAAATGGTGATGTGGCTTGTGACTCGTACCACAAAGTCGAAGATGATGTCGCTTTATTGAAAAATTTAGGCGTCCAACATTACAGATTCTCAATTCCTTGGACAAGGATTTTACCAACAGGTGAGAATTATTATTATTTTCATTCGAATTAATAATTTTGTCTTTTTCTTCTCTTCCAAAAACCAGTTTACATCTGATAATAGGCGTTAACGATTTATTCCTTTGTTCAAAGGTTTTCAAAATGAAGTCAATATGGTAGCTGTTGCTCATTATCAAAACTTTATCAAGCGACTAAAAGATAATGGCATTGAACCCGTAGTTACTTTGTATCATTGGGATTTACCTCAAAGTCTACAAAATCTTGGTGGCTTTATCAACGAATCACTTCCAGAATGGTTTGCTAATTATTCAAGAGTATGCTTTCACTATTTTGGAGATGACGTTAAATATTGGATAACTTTCAACGAGCCTGCGCATATTTGCCTTGGAGGATATGGATATGGATATTTTCCGCCCAATATAAATGCTGAGGCAGTTTTGATTTACCGCTGTATTTACAATGTTCTTATGGCTCACGCCAAGACTTGGCATCTATATGAAGAAGATTTCAGACCGTCGCAAAAAGGTAATCTTAAACCATATACTGTTTAAAAACAAACTTTCAGAAAATGCTTACCACTTGAAATATATCAATATTTCATCTCTGTCTACGTTATTGACATGAAAGTGTCCTACGTTCTCAAGCCATGCATGGGCACACTCTAATTCCAGTCTTCCCTTACAGTATAGATATTTGGCCCTTTTTTGAGATTAACAAAAACCATTGGTCTGGTAGTCTTGAACGTGTACAGATTTTATTTTAAATGAAATTTCTGATCATTTCCTTGTAAATTCGATGTACATAATTTATGCATAATTTTTCAGTTTATTTTTATTTTTTTATTTAGAAATAAACTGCATCAACCCCCTTCAGTTATTAGCAGTGGTACAGTATGGTTTGTTCAATAATTATCTATATAACATATTATTTATATTTTTTTTAAAAATGTCAATATCTTTCAGAAATTTCATAGGATTATCCAACGTTACAATGGTCATTCAATAACAAGTCTATGGAACACGAAAAATTACACATTTTACGATTTATTTCAAAAACCGGACACTGTACTAATACATGCTCAACACTTGTTTGTACATTACTTGTTATGCACATAGGTGGATCTTCCCTTTCAAGGGGATACTCGTGAGTGTAGTGTGTATGACCCAGACGTAGTCGTGTCAAAACGGTCTGTGTTCTTCTTTTAGTGAGCAAGGTTCTCCACGGTGTTCTGTATCTGTGGAGAGGGGAGGGTGAGTGTAGGATCACAGCACTTAGGCCACAAGTGACCCATTGTACATCCTCCCGAGGAGTTGTCCTAGGTCATCGTCCATCCTGTCCTCAGGAAGGTGGACACGTCACTGGGAGACATCTCCTTTATATCGGCAGGTGTGGGCCAAGACTCACCAAACACACACTCTCCTATTGACGATAACTCCGGACACTCGCATAAGACATGCCTGACAGTTTCATCTCCTGTTCACACATCCTGCATAGAGGTGTGTCCACCAGCCCCACAGTATGGAGGTGTTTACTTAGTTGACAGTGGCCAGTCAGAAATCCTACTGTTAAACGTAGGTTTTTCCTGGTCATCGCCAAAAATTTCTTTGGCGCCAGCTTCCCAGGGTCGACCAGAGTGATGCTGGAAGACTGCATCCTTTGATTCCATCCCATCTCTTAAAGGATTGAGCATGGGTGTAACGTTTGGCTAGTTCCGCAATTGTCGAAGTCGTTAGGCCAGAAACTAGAATACATGGATTTACGATATCCTCAAAAACGGGTGTGAAACTCAATAGAACCTCCACCGCCTCTGTAGAAGAGGTTCTTATGACCCCGTGACACACAGGCATGCTATAGTCTTTATGTATTACTGAACATCCTGATTGCTTTCACATACTTAGTATTTGTCCACCACACCACAAACCCATAAATTATCATTCTGTTATCTAACTTCCTAAAGTATTTCAATATTATAGAATTTCGTCATTGACTGTTAATTTTCGTGGGTTTATTCTGAGCTAAAGACTTTGATAAATTGTTTTAGTTTAACTGCTCCGAATTTCAAATTAAAATTTTCAGGAAAATTGTCTATTTCCCTGAATAATGATGTTTACATACCTGCGTCTAACAAAACAGCAGATCTAGATGCAACTAATAGAATGATGCAGTTTATGGTGAGTATAATATTTGTTTAATGTGTTGGAAAATCCATCTTCTTCCTCATAGTCTGAAGCGGATTTACACCAAACCGACAAAACAGCAATTCGAGTTGAAAAAAAAAAACTACAACTTCTTGCAGATTTTTCGGCAACGTAACAGCTGCTGTTTTTTTTTTCGTTTCTCGGTCGATACTGGTACCTTCAAAGAGTTGCTGCGTTTACTGTAACTCAGTCGGCTTGGTGTAAGCGGCTGTGTTATCAACTTGAGTTGCGGCGAGCTGCGTGTTTATGTTATCAGTCCGGCAAGGTTATTCATTTATTTTCATCAAAAATGAATACCAATACTTGCGTGTACGACGTTTTCCTTTTTTTTTTTCGAAATCAAACAGTTTGGTTTATGTTTTTTGAAACAGCAACTAAACAGCCACTCAACTAGTCGGTTTGGTGTAAAACCGCCTTAAGATCCGAATTAAAAACGTCCTCCATCGACGTATCAGATAAAAATAATATTTATCTACGACTACCTTTGAAATTAGTCATATTGGGAACCAAAAAAAATGTGTGAAATCATACATTATACATATGTTAAAAAGCGTGAGTAAATGAACAACGCTTTTTATGCGGGATTTTCATTATAACACCCAAAAGCGTGCGTAAATGACTAATGCTTTTTAAGTGGGGTTTTCATTTTAACACTCTTTTTTCTACGTAATTATAGTATCTAGTTGTCTCAAATTTAGTCGTTTGTTGTATAAACTTTTGTGCTGTCAGTAAATTTGACAGAAGTGTCAGACATAGTGAAAAATATTTTCTGTTATATTTGAAAGTTCAATTACACCTATTTTAAATGGAAGAACCTCGAGAAAAATGCATTTCTTTGGATTGCACACCACACGAAATTGCTGAAATTGCTGGAAATGCAATTAATAATCTGGTTCCACAGAAATCTCGAAAAATTTACACGAAATCTTATGCTGATTTTTTATATTGGTGTAACAACTAAAAGAGTCAAGAATTACACCGAAGATGTTCTAATAGAATATTTTTCCAAAAAGTCATTGCAATGGAAATCATCTACTTTATGGTCACATTATTCAATGTTAAAATCGATGATAAATTTAAATATGAACATTAACATACATAATAATACAGTAAACTACAAACATTCGTTTATTTTTCCTTTATGTGGTCGTAGATAATAGTAAGAAGCATTTTACGCACGAATGGAAAAGTTAATTCCGTAAAATGCTTAACAACACGAGTTACGTACTATACTTTACCTACGACCTACTTGTACTTTTATTTTTTATAAGAAGCATAAGAAGTAACAGTTACATAATTAGAAGTGCTTGGTAAACTCCATCTCTATTAATCTACTACCAATGGAAGAAGCACATTAAAGAACTAACGTTTAACACCTTAGCTGCGTTACATATCCTCGGAGATATGTATCTTTCATTAACAACCAACGGTGCAAAAAACAAGTAACATGTCAAATTTGCGAAAGCTGTAACTTCAACAATTTTCAAGATATTTTAATGATCTTTATATAATTATAACGTACTTATATTACTGAATATGCCGTTATGTGTATTGAAGTACATATCTCCGGGGATATTTACCGCACAGCACAGAACTAACGCTACATTTCCTATTTGCGATACATATCCCCGGGGATATGTATAGTTTTTACCTATTTGGTGTAGTAGACATTCCCATTTTGACCACTATCGACATTGTGTATTATCTATGCTACCGACAAGTCGATACAAGTTGTAAGCGTTTGTTTATCGAGTATATTTTGAAGACATTTATTAACGTGTTCCACTACCAACTTTATTTCAGAATTCTTTCTTCTCCTATGTTGAACATAGCAAAATATGTATTTATACATTCAAATTGTACTGTCCAAAGTTCATCAATACATTTTGTAAGTTCGTAGAAGGTTAGGTTAGGGTAGGTTAGCATACATATCTCCGGTGGTATGTACCGCACTGAAGTTATTTACTCTACATATCCCCGGGGATATGTAACGCAGTCATGGTAAAGAACCTAATATTCCCTGTAGCAGTTAAGGTGTTAATCATTATTAATATATTGTTGATAATCGAAAGTCCATTTTTCAATTATAATCAATACATATACATAGCCCTTTGGGCTTTTCATAGTTAAACGTGGCCATATCGAATGTTTTCAAATAGTAAATCTTGAATAACATGGCGACGTCTATTGACAGTTGCTAAGATGTTGCTAGGGAATCCGTGCGATTTACTTTACAGCCGTGCGTTTTTTTTACAGTGCGTAATAGACGTCATTACATTGATACCGACTGTGTGTTATTGACTGATTACAGGGGGGGTCGTAGGTAAAGTTTTTTATGGCACTTGTGCGTGAAGTACTTTTGCGCACTTGATAAGTGCGTGAAGTTATACTTTTGCGCACGAGCTGCGAAAGTGCAAGACACGAGCATAGCGAGTGCTTTTTTCGCAACGAGTGCACAAAAGTACTTCACGCACAAGTGCCATACAAAACTTTATCTACGATGTGCTCTGAAGGGGTTAAAAAACATAAAAATGAATTTTCTATTAACAAATACATACACAACGAATTCTAATTATTTAAATCCATATTTACAGTACTATGAGGACAATTATTCAAATTACTAATTATAACATTGGCTAATTTATCTTTTTTTAAAGTAACAAATATTTTTCACTATGTCTGACACTTCTGTCAAATTTACTGTCAGCACAAAATTTTATACAACAAACGACTAAATTCAAGGCAACTAGTTACTAATTACGTAGCTAAAAAAGAGTGTTAAAATGAAAACCCCATTTAAGAAGCATTGGTCATTTACGCACGCTTTTGGGTGGTATAATGAAAGTCCCATATTATAAAAAGCGTTGTTCATTTACGCACGCTTTTTAACGTATGTATAATGTATGATTTCACACATTTTTTTTGGTTCGTAAATGCCTAACTTTGAAGGTGATCATAGATAAATAACTATTTATTGAATGAAATAAGTTTCTGAATATAATTTAATTAGGTAACCCTATCAAAAATGGTCATATTAATTTTTATATTTAAAAAAATCAAATAAAATCTTCATAGATATCTGTATAATTAAATCAATAGAATAAAAATTTTTATGATATCGAAATGCTGGGCTCGACTTAAACCTATTTGCAAATTGTTGAGAAAAATGTTGATTGCTTGATAATACAGGTTTGGTTGTGTGGTAGTTAGCTAGTTATATTTAGTTATAACCAATAAATCAACAATTATTAACAAATTATTGATCGAATCAAATTCAATAGTATATTATTAAACGAGCAATTTATGATAGCCATTATTCACGCTGCGTCCCGAGCCGCAGGCGAGGGGCGCAAGTCACCCGAGTGAATATTGGCCATAAATTGCGAGTAGAATACTATACTTTGTCCACGACCCTTGATTTCCTTATTAAATAAAAGTCAACTAACCTCCAGTTCATGAAGTTATAACATGTAAACATATAGTTATCTTTCGATTTTTCTGGCAGCAGTCCTATAGTCATTGATTTCGCCGCTTTTTTTATTTCAGTTGGTGTACAAGAACGTTCATTTCCACTTTCCGAATTGAATGAATTTATCGTTGCAGTAATATAGCAAGTTCGTAACAATGAGGTATTACTAACGTCAAAATTAAATAATTTGACATATATAGAGATGGGCGATACCGTGTAAAGTATCAATACAACGTACCGTTATAAATATATTGTTTTGAAATACTTAATACTAGAAAATGTCGTTATGAAAAGTATCAATACTAAAGATTTCGATATTTTATCGATAAGATATATATCTAGTAGATATATGGGTACCAGATACCTTTTGTTAGGAGGTAAAATATCAACTTATTATTAGGTGGTCGTGGACAAATAAAATTATTGATTTATCAAATCAATTTTCACCAAAATTTATTGGTAACGATTTTTTTGGCTGTTTCAAGCATCGGAGAAATAGAATCTTTATATTTTGAATTTTGACTTTGCTGTTTACGGTCAATTATTCTTTATGATAAGTGAATATTAATCTTATTGTTATATTTATTTGTATAATACAAAAATGTGCCTAAATACACAGAAAACATCAGCATATTAAAAGCCCGAGTAGCAATTTAAATTCTATAAGGTTTGTATAAACTGCTACAAGATATTTCTTATAGGATACTTAAATTCTTATAACGGTCTACAAAACAATTATATGATCCTTATACAACTGAAAAGGGCCCATTTCTATACAACTGTTTTCTTGTATAACAGTCCTATTAAAAGTTTATACAACTCTTATATGACTGTTTTATAATCATTTATACAGCTACTATAAAATGATTTAATAGTGTGTCATGTAGTCACACCTATAAAATGGCATTGAAGCGGCACTATGAAGGTCTTACAAAATGGTTGTATAATGCAATATATTTTTTATAATGCTGTTATTTCGAGCACAATGGAAACATTTTGTCATCTAGCAGTTTATAAGAGCATTTCATTTTTTAGTGAAGAATATCAGAACCAAATTATACTTCAACTTGAACGTGCATCATACATTTCATTTATAGAAATGGAGATTTATCAAAACGACTTGGGCCGCTTGGGCGGACATCGATAGTAAAAATTATCATTTCATTGAGAGTTTAATAGCACAAATTTTGATGCTCCGCAAACAGGTATATATTTGGCAAGATAATGGAGCACTTCAATTCCGGTTTCAAGTAGATACTTATAAAAAATAATAAAATAGAATATTCTAAAATACTTTTTCTTTTATGACTTTACCCAGATAGCACACTACATCTTAAAGACGTCCAGCTCATGTCTTACTTTGGTCCAAACGTCCTGGTACGTAAAACGGACGTTTTTAAGACGTCCTTCTTACGACAAGTTTAAAACGCCTTTTTAGGGATGTTTTAAAAACGTTATAAATATGTTGGTAATGTGGATGTTCAACTCTTTTAGCAATTTTTAATGGGACAAGTCTCCAGCATCACTAAATTATTGAGCACTTGAAAGGTAGAGGGCGACACAGACATACACTTCCTATTCATGTCATCCTTTAACATGAGAATCATATGAATCAACATTTGGAACTAACCTAACAATGGTCTCAGATCAGATAGTTGTTGAATATTATGGAGAAAAGAGAAAAGTGAGGGGAACTGTACCTAGAAGTGAAAAGTAAAATTTTTCGATAAAACCCATTTCTAAATCTAAGCACTTTGAAGGTGGAAAGAATATTTCAATAATTATATTTATTAGCTAAATTGGTTAAAGAAGAGTGATAAATATAGTACAATTTTGTGGAATTAGATAAAAGGGAATTATAACATTTATGTTCATCAACTAAAAAGACGGTATATAAACACGTCCAAAACTGTGTGTCTTAAAGACGTACAAAAATGGATGTCCCAAAGACGCCTTGTTTTGTAACAATGTACGTCCTAAAGACGTCTTCAAAACATATTTTGGATATCAGCGGACATCTTCGAAACGTCATGAACATCGTGAACAAACGCCTTTAAGATGTCTTTGAAACGAGTTATCGTGTGCTATCTGGTTAATAGTTCATCACTTCATATGGATATTCTTCCACAATATAATTCACTAAATAATGATAAAGTCACATTTTTTAATATAGTTTCATGTTTCCAACTCAATTGCTTATAATGGCGGCGAAAGCGGTACAAGAATTGCTTATTTAAACATGGCGATTTATAAAGCAACAATTTTATCCCAAAGAAATGCCTTAAACAATATTTTATTGTCAAATGGAACGGTATACGATAACTGTTGTATAACGAAGAATATTTAGGCACTATACAACTAAAAAGAGTTTTATAATGCAACGCAATTAAATGCTATACAATATTTATTGTACAACATTATACAGCTTCAATAAGACAAGCTTAAGTAACTATTCTATAATGTTGTAGCTGTTAGTTATATAGTATATTATAGAACTCTTATACAATAGGTATAAAAGTCTCATAAAATGTAATTTTTGATATTGTATAAACTGGCTTATAAGGCATTATATCATTTTAAAAGAAATGATCGTATAATGCGTTATAGCATATATTGTAAAAGTCAGTATATAATCATTTAATACAACAATCTTCTTTAAACAACAAAATTATCGCAACAAAAGGCTTAATAGAAATAAAAAGTGCTTGAAACAACGCTATTCGACTATTATACAACAATTCAGTCCTCTTAGAATTCCATTTTGCTAGTTGGGAGTTGTCAAGTATTTTCAGTTAGGAAAAGATGCTGGTAATTATTAATTTCATAACTTTTTCGAACTTGGCTGAATACGATCCTGATGTTTCATTCATCAAATTTGAGGTTAGCTATATGTCCAAATAGCGAATAAGATAAACGACATACCTACTGGAAACCTGGATATACGTCGCACCAAAAAGGCTATTGAATGTACTATACCTGTAGATGCTTTTAAAAACCAGCTTGTTCAGCTTGTTAAATTTTTTATACTTTTTTTTGTTAATTCTAAGCTATCACTGTCAATATAATTTTCATTATCTGAGGTTTAAAGGACTCCGTTCCTAGGCTCATAATTTATTTTAATATCGATAATAATAATTTGTAGTATCTGATAAAAGTTATAACTTTTTTTTAGCTTGGTATTTTTGCCCATCCCATTTATGTTGGAGACTTTCCAGAAGTTGTCAAATCTCGAGTGGCAGCACGAAGCAAAGCAGAAGGAAGAAAACAGTCTCGACTGCCAGAATTAACCCGCAAAGAAATTGACTACATAAACGGTACATCTGACTTTTTTGCATTAAATGTATATACCGCATACATGGTAGCTAGTTTGAGTTCTGAACCACCTATTACCGATCCTCCTACTATACTTGGAGACCAAGCAGCGCAAATAACTCAACCTTCGTTTTGGGAACCTACCTCAGCTGACTTTATAAAGGTAAGTAAACCTATTACCTTCTATTGAAAACATATGTAGTACACTAATTTACTTAACAAGTTTGGAGAAGGTTATTTTCCAAATATCTTGCCTAAGTTCCTAGTTTTCCTTGTATAAATTATTCAAAGTGTCAGTACCTGTATAACTTCGAAGCGGGCTTGTCCCTGAATGAGCGCGTTATTGTGAGCAGGAGCTCCGTCTTGAAAATACCACATTTGTTGACGTGTACGGAAGGGAATGTCTTCAAGCAGAACTGGTAATGATTTTCCAGGAAAATGATCTGATTTAACTATTTAGAAGACCTCTAAGAAACCTGCATGTGTGGTGACACTGTTATCGACCTTTTAAAACCTTTTTCTGAGTTAACAACTTTCCTAACATGTTAATTGTTGTGAATTAATTTTATTATCTCTTTTTTATTGATTTTTTCATTAGAAATAAAATTTTCTATAACAAAATAGAAATATCACAAAAACTATTCAGTTTGGGTATGGGGAATACTCAATAAATTTTGAAGTATAGTTGAGAAACTTTCATTTACCGATATAAAATACAGCGTAATCCGCATTTAAAAAAATTGTGAAACCAATGTATTCGAGTTTGGGCTCGCCCTGTATACGGTTTCTTAGATATTGAATCAGTTCGATTGAATTGTAGTACTAGACGACTATCACAGACGTATGGGTATGGAAGAAAAATTTTAAATTGTGCAGTTTAAAGTATACAGGGCGTTGAAGTCATTACGATTTACAGGAACAACAGAACTTTTTAAATACGCTGTATAACCCATTACTATATTATATCATTGTAATAGCGAAGTCAAGCAGAATTCAAATTTGAAGCAAAATACACGGTGTCCCATTTGAAAAAATATAACTTTGATCTGGCACGGCGTTATGGAACACGCTGTACAATTGCGACTAATTTTAAAATATAAGTCTCTAGGCTGGCTACAAACAGTCAAAATTTCATTCAAATATCTTCAACTATTTACAAGATATTGGACTTTATCGCACTAATGAATCACTCTGTATAGTGCTGCAGATATTTAGGGATATTCCTCTATTGTATTGTATGTATTGATAAACTTCGAAATTCATATTTCATTATACTTGAGCAAAAAATGTCCTATTTCCTTCATTCAATTCCTATTCCATTCCATTTTTCGTTTTACAGCAAATCCATATTACTTTTTTTGGTTCATTTTCTCAGTTTATTATTATATATGTTACCGTGAAAGACCGAAAGTAGTGAATGTCAACATTCGCTGGTGGAAGTCGACAAATGTCAAATGCCTTGGTGAGAAACATTTCTTAATTCTATTATGCATTCGGACTTTTATCGGTATATGTCGACAAACACAAATGAGGTCCGGTGAATTTAGTACACTGCAGGTCGCGACAAGTTTTTAGACGGCTCCAGCCCCGGCACGTCTTCATCTCAAGCACTGACTGATCCGCCACCTAACACATCTTCATCTCAAGCACTGACTGAACAACACGAGCTAATTTCTTTAGAAAGAGTAGCTGCAAAAGAGAATCTTCTACTTCAAGCAACAAAAATGTTGCGAACCTCAAAAAAAAAGTTTCCTTCTGCCCAAATTGGTGATACCGTAAGAATTCAAGTCCCTGATGTCGACCGTGGTCGTACAGACCCTCGAAATGTGTTAGCGGTTGTTGTTGGGATAGAGGATTCAGACTTTTATAGATAAGCTAACAAAAATGGTACCTTGAGGCAGCTTTCACCCGTAATCAGTTCGTAATTTGTAAAAAAAAGTTACTTTCCATGGACGGAGTTTCAACAAAAGGAATGTCGCTAAGAGAAGCAGCTTCTGCTAATTCAAAAAGTGGAGGACAAGGCTATACATACACGTTGTAACTGCAAAAGGAAGTGTTCCACGACTAAATGCAGCTATAAAAGCAAGGAACTTTTGTGCAATTCGAAGTGCCACGGTATTTTAAGTTGTTGCAATAAATAAGATATTGTTCTCATTTTTTATATTTCATTTTATATTTTTATGTTCTACTGTTTGCTTTGAGTTCAACAAAGTCTTTTTCCCATATTATTTTAATAAATAAAGACCTATGGACTATTTTTGTTTTTATAAAAAAAAAATTCTTTTTAACATCCTGAATGTCGACAATCGCCGGTGTGCGTTAGAAATAATGAAATTTCAACAATATTTCACACGTCAAGCAACGTTGAGAATGTTGACATTCACCGGTGTATCTCGACATTCACCAGATTTCGGTCTTTCACGGTAACATATACACAATATGGATAGACTCCTCGGGAGTACAATGCTAACCTTTCAAATGTAAACAATTCGACCTGTTGTGTATTCAGTCTATGAAATTGAATCAATCACTTGCATTATAAATTCGTACATTTATAGGTAGTCCCATGGACCGGAAGATATGTTTTTAACTGGATTAAGCGTATGTACAACAATCCCAAAATATTTGTGACTGAAAATGGATATCCTACTTTTGACAACCAAAATGATGGTAGAAGAGTGCATTACATCAAGGTAAAATTAAAGTTCATTTATCTCGAAGAAGTGAGAAAATATTTCTACCCCTATACTTACTATAAGTTGTTAATTAAATTCCAATTTTCAGTTTAATAATGATACTCATTATAACACTGGTTTTCATTATAAAACTTAAGAATTGACCAATAGAAATCTAGATTTTCAAATAACCAAGTGGGAAGACCCAATATTTTTTGTAGTATGATTGACAGTTTTTGAAAGATTTGTGTTATGACAGTTTAAATCTTTTGCGTTTGTCAAAAAGGTAGATACCTTTCTTTTTTCAAAAGAATAAAAAGAAGAATTTTCAGACACACCATCCGAAATCGCTGAAAAAGCGAAAAATGTATCCAATAGTTTTTTACGTGCAAAATCAAAAAGGTATATGATAAATTTTAGAATCAATTTATGGATTTTAGGGTAGCAAGATAAATATCATCCTTTTCTGAAAACGTGTTTCTAGTGTAGGTACTTTGGAGAACTCTCAATCAAATTGAAATCCTCATCTCTCTGGACACACTAAACTATTTTAAAAATCCAACAATAAACATAATACTGATATTAGAGAATATCCAAAATTACAGGCATTTCTGAAAAGAAAGTCCGCAAGGTATAGCAAAAAAAAATCTAGAACATTTTTGCTTCATGAAATTTAATTATTAAAAAAAGCAATGTTGTTGAATTCAAATAAAATTTTTGTTCGAAGAAAAAATAGTGTATCCAACTCTCATGTAATGGTTATTACATGATCGTCGCATAATATACTATTATCTTCAACGATCACATGATATATGGATATATGGAGAATTTTTTTTTATACATTCTATTTCCAACGTAAGAGAAATACATTATATTTCCAACGTAAGAGATTCAATTATTTTTTATACCTTCAACTCATACTCAACTCATACAAATTTGTCATGTGGATTAATCAATTGTTTAAGAACGTAATTGAATTTCAAGTTATTACAATAGCCAAAATCACATTTCCAAGTGACATTTACTGGTGTAGATAAGATAAGTTTTTCTGAACCCACAATTTTTTATTTTTTTGCATAATAATACCGCACGAAACGTATCAAATGATTAAATGAATCGTTTGTCGATGCGATACAAATGGTAATTATCCATAGAACTACAAATTCAAGCATCAAATGACGTTTTCTGATTGTTAAAATAACAATACAAAACGTAGAAATATCGTGATACGCAGCCTGAAACTCAAACGGTATACCTTTACCTTTTTCACCTGACTGACGGACGTTGTTGTACTGAACACATGACTGACGGATGTTTTGATGTTCAATACATAATTCTGAACCCTCAGACAAAATTTCAAGTTTTAGAAACGAATTGCACTTAATAATTATTTATCATACGTCTATCCGGACTGACTGACCAGCTCTGTTCTAATATATGACTGACTGACCAACACAACTTTTATTTCATACAATAGAGAAGTTGTATAACAATTTTCAGCTTTTAGAGATTCATTTTGTTCACCCGTCAAATGATACACCTTTAATATCGCACCTGAGCCACCTGTTCTACGGCACGCTTGACTGACCGGAGCATGTTTGTGTACCCATCGGCTACAACGATTTAACAAAAAACCAGCCTTTAGAAATTGAAACAGTTTTTTTGGCTCTGGCTCTCCGGCTATCATCCAATATGTAATTATGGTTTTTAAAGCATATTTCTACTACCTATTTAAAAATATTGTCAAGTTCCCTTATCATTTTTTTACGTGTTGCAATTGTTATGTTACGTGTTTCTATTTCACCCAATTCTCGAAGATGCAGTAAGGTTTTGTGAATCCTTCTGTAATTTAATGATTCTTAGTTAGTTATAATTATTATATAACTTCAGTTCATTGATAATGATAACTAGCATTAAAATTTGACGTATTTTTAGAGTTATTTAAATGAAATAAAAAAGGCAATGGATATTGACAACATCACTTTTATGGGATATACAGTTTGGAGTGCCATGGATAACTTCCAATGGAGTTATGGTTATACGTAAGTAATACATTGATATCAATAATTGCAAAACTCAAAGTTTAAGAGTTTGTTCTTGTCCAATTATTTTCAAATATTTATCATGGTTTATATAAACATTTAATAATTACTATTACAGGAAAAAATATCTTTCTTTTCATTTTTCATCCATTGCATGCTTTTCCTTTTAGAGTCTCTGAATTTTTTATTAGAAGTTAAATCATATTTCAATTCTTTTAACTAACAAATTTTGAAATATTATTCATTCATTTACATTCTATCTGTAATATTTTCCGTGTTTAATATTTAATTTTAAGAAAATAATTAAACATATTCGTCATTATTTATTATAATTTTTAACTTCTTTTCAGTCAAAGGTTTGGTTTGTACGAAGTTGATTTTAATAGTCCAAATAGAACAAGAACTCCAAGACCTTCTGCAGATTTTTACCGGAAATTAATCAATACCAGATGTCTAGTTGACCATTGTGTTGAGTGATGTGTGATGAAATACATTGTTTTGAAAATTTGTAAAATATAATATTTAGGTGAATGAAATATAGGCGAATTATATTAGACAACTCATTCTCAATTTTTATTGAAAAAAAAGTGAAACAAAATAAGATATTTGTAATTCTTATGATAGTTTAGTTATCGAAGTCGGTTGCATTTTAATACATTAGGGTAAGGGATATTTACAAAGCAATAAACAGTATAAATAGTTGAAGATATAATGCAAGAAATAACATGAAAAAATATTAATAGTGAATAGGAGGAGGAGGAGATTATCTTTATAGGTTACCCAAATGGCTAATGATGCCACAGATTTTTACAATTTTGTTCATGTTGATGTTAAATAGATAACAATTATATGAGTATATACAGTGCTATTAAAATTGCCCTCCCCCCTCGCATCTTTTGTCCTCCCCCCTCGCATCTTTTGTAAGTGTAGCCGTTCAAAAGATAGCTGCACTTACATTAATAAAATTTGGAGGGTGAAAATAAAGTGTTGTAAACTTCTCTACGAATGGTAACAGGTGACGTAATAGTAATAGATGACGTCGCAGTGCCACCCTGGCCAATAATTTTAAATAGGACCTTATGACAATTGATATCTCGTTTGAAAGGTATTGACATTGGTTACATAGCCATATTAATTTTGTTTGGGTTTAAACTAATTTTGACGGATAAATTAAATAAATACCAAAATTATTATTTCACATTTTAATATTGAAGATATTTCAGTCCGCCTCTGGTTAGTTGTCAAAAAATTGATGTTTTTAATTTAATAGTACCTATTTGTTGCTTTGCAAAGTTTTTCTAAATAGCTTAAATATTTAATTTTATTATTCTTCAACGAGACGCTTAAGAGTTTACATAGGCAAAATGATACGCACTCAAGCCGACAAAGTAGCAGCTATCTTAATAATTGGTGAATCTAGAAAGAATCTCCATGAAGCGGAACGTTTATTTAATGAGAGATACCCAGATCGCCCTATCTCGAGAACTTATTTGAGGGAGCTTCTTCACAAGTTTGAAGCAACAGGCAGTATTCAAGATGCCAAACGATCTGGTCGACCAACATTTGGTGATGATAAAAAAAATGATATAGTTGCTGAAATGGTAGTAAACCCTACTTCCTCTTCTACTAAAGTTGCGTCTATCTGTGAAGTAAGTAAAAGTACAGTACAGATAGTGTTGGCTAAAAATGAATTTCATCCATACAAGTTAAAAATGGTGCACCACCTTTCGAATGACGACTTCTACAGAAGACTCGAATTCTGTGAATGTATGACAAATAAAATTAGTCAAAGCCCACATTATACAAAAAAAGTTTGTTTTAGTGACGAAAGCACTTTTTGCCTCAATGTAAATGTGAATACACAAAATGTAAGGTATTGGAGTGACACAAATCCTCACACCTTTCGTGAACAGCATACCCAATTTCCAGAAAAAGTCAATGTTTGCGCAGGTATTTCGGGCAACCACATAGTTGGTCCTGTTTTCCTAAATTCAAATTTAAGCGGTGAAGTGTATCTGGAGATGTTACAAAATGCAATTGAGCCGTTAATTCTTGAAATTCTGGAAGATAATCCAGATGAATTCGGCCATCTGGAAATAACATTTCAACAAGATGGAGCTCCAGCACATTATTATGGTGCAGTAAGACGTTACCTGGATGAAGAATATCGAGGTAGATGGATCGGCCGGTGAGGTCCTATAGAATGGGTACCTCGTCACCAGATCTGACACCATTAGATTTTTTTTATGGGGGTACTTGAAATCCAAGGTTTATACTACAGCACCAGATAGCATTGGCGTTTTGAAAGAAAGAATTATTGAAGAATGCAATGCAGTTTCAGCTGACACATTCGAACGAGTACGAGAGAGTTTACTAATAGGATGTATTACTGTCAGGAAGTAGACGGAGCACATTCCGAACACTTGCCAGAAGAATTAATTGTTGATATTTGATTAATTAAATTTAAAAAAATAATTTTGGTATTTATTCAATTTATCCGTCAAAATTAGCTTGAATCAAAACAAAATTAATATGGCTATGTAGCCAATGTCAATGCCTTTTAAACAAGATATCACTTGCCATAAGGTCCTATTTAAAATTATTGGCCAGTGTAGCACTATGACATCATCTATTACTATTACGTCACCTGTTACCATTCGTAGAGAGGTTTACAACACTTTATTTTCACCCTCCAAATTTTATTAATGTGAGAGCCGTTCAAAAGATACGAGGGGGGGAGGGGACTTTTGAATAGCACTGTATGTAAGATGTAATCGGAATCTGTAGAGTAGGGAGGGGGAGTGTATGCTCACAGCACTTAGGCCACATGTGACCCATTGTACATCCTACCGAGGAGTTGTCCTCCTAGGTCATCGTCCATCCTGTCCTTCCCAGGAAGGTGGACAGGTCACTAGGAGACATCTCCTTTATATCGGCAGATCTAGTCCAAGACTCACTGAACACACACTCTCTGATCGACGATAACTCCGGACACTCGCATAAGTCATGCCTGACAGTTTCATCTTCCTGTTCACACATCCTGCATAGAGGTGTGTCCACTAGCCCCATAGTATGAAGGTGTTTCCATAGTTGACAGTGGCCAATCAGAAATCCTACTGTTAAACGAAGATTTTTCCTGGTCATCGCCAAATATTTCTTCGTAGTAGATTCTTCCAGTTTATTGATATTATTTTGATTATTTGGAAAATGTAAACCCATTTTGTTTCTTCTCAAGCAAAAATAGCATTGAATGTTCAATATTCTCCATATTTTTTTTATTGGATAGCAATTCCAGTCACAATTATAATAATGATAATCCAAAGACTAGATACCTGTCTAATAATAATATAATCGTGATAATAATCTAGTAATAATAAAATTACAGATAAAAAAATGAAAATGATTGATTTACTGTGTCAATTCGATTATTCGAATGAACTAGATGGAATCTTATGTAAGATGGGGGAAGGAGGTTTTGAGAATTCTAATGTGCTCTTACACGGAGTAGGAGGGGTCGAAAATTGCCAAATTGATACTTGCATAATTAATGAATAGCTTCTTGACGTACTAAGAATATCTCCAGGAAAAGAGTTCCAAACGTCAAATAAAGAGAAAGAAAAAAAGAAAGAAAAAAAGAAAGAGGAAAAGAAAGAGGAAAAGAAAAAGGAAAATAAAAAAAGAGAAAGAAAGGGAAAGGGAAAGGGAAAGGGAAAGGGAAAGGGAAAGGGAAAGGGAAAGGGAAAGGGAAAGGGAAAGGGAAAGGGAAAGGGAAAGGAAAAGGAAAAGGAAAAGGAAAAGTAAAAGGAAAACGAAAAGGAAAAGGAGAAGGAAAAGGAAAAGGAAAAGGAAAAGGAAAAGGAAAAGGAAAAGGAAAAGGAAAAGGAAAAGGAAAAGGAAAAGGAAAAGGGAAAGAGAACGAGAACGAGAACGAGAACGAGAACGAGAACGAGAACGAGAACGAGAAATTGAAATTGAAAGAGAAAGGAAAAGGAAAAGGAAAAGGGAAAGGGAGATGGCAAGGGAAAGGGAAAGCGAAAGGGAAAGGGAAAGGGAAAGCGAAAGGGAAAGGGAAAGGGAAAGGGAAAGGGAAAGGGAAAGGGAAAGGGAAAGGGAAAGGGAAAGGGAAAGGCAAAGGCAAAGGGAAAGGCAAAGGCAAAGGCAAAGGCAAAGGCAAAGGCAAAGGCAAAGGCAAAGGCAAAGGCAAAGGCAAAGGCAAAGGCAAAGGCAAAGGCAAAGGCAAAGGCAAAGGCAAAGGCAA
>CAJUYG010003610.1:465-20511 GCA_910591675.1 Galerucella calmariensis | reverse complement strand
AGCTCTGATACAAGATTTGGCGAAATATTATCAGTTATAATTTATATGTTTTCAAAAACTGCACTTTGTATTCTTTTGGTAGAAAGTCAATTTATTTCTAAAAAACTTGTGCAGCAGAGTAACAGTTAAAGCAACATAATGCAACATTTTTGCAGAAGGTAAAGTTTGCAATATATAATTTGTGTATCTAGGAAAAAGTACGTGGTGAACGACGAATACTTTAAAGAAAAAGACCTTGGGGAATTAAATATTTATTTAGTGATAAAAACAACATTTTTAACATACATACCTATACATAACACACAACATACTACCTAACTAGATTATTTCCCAATATTCTGCTATTTTCATTCCTAAAATATAAGTATTTTGTGTTATTTTTTCATCCATGTGGTCTGGCATCTAGTTCTAAACAATTCAACAAGGAGGGTCACGTATGAAGTACCTATACTCATTTCTATAGTGTCTTCTCCTTTGAAAGCGTTTTTTTAGAACAAAATTTGATATAGCTGCTTTCAACAGATGTTGAATCCTTGTTAGTATTCATGAATTTTGGAAATTTCATATCATCTCCTCTTGAAATAGTATTAGGTTACTTTTTTACACCATAAAAGGAGAATCCTAATTATTATTTATAATATATTATAATATAATATAATATATTATATATAATAATTATTAATTATTATTATAATTAACCTATAGACTTGCACCTAATATTAAATTTAGGTAATTACCTGGAATGAATAAAGTGAGAACAGCTTTTCTTTTCAGCCTCTTTTTCCTGGTACAGTCATCTCTAAAGTGTCTAACACAAACACGGGAATTTTGGTATAATTGTTTTGAAGGCATGTAGTGTAACTTCACATTATTAATATTTCTCATCCAGGAGTCAAATACTTCAGGCTCACGTTTTAAAAACCGATGTTAAGCACTCGTTTTGTCTCAGCAAACAGGAACACAACAAAGTTTTTTACGTGCTTTGTTTATTTTTCCCACAAAACAGTCTAACCTAGGTTAGACTGTTTTGTGATTTTTCCTTCCATTTTGACATCTTGACATTACGATTGTTGATGATCAGTGCCCTCTGCAGTTTGGCCGCATCGTAACTTAAAACATTCTCTCCAATCCCAGTTACAATTCTAGGTTGAAGTATTTTATGTATCAACACATATTTGTCAAAATAAACACAAACATCAGTTTGTTAATTTGGTAGTTAAAAATGAGTGAATCTGAATCTGATTCCCTACCTCCAGACTTGAACAAGCTGCAAATTAGCTACCAAGTAAATCAAAAGTAGTGTCTGAAACATCTTATTCGAATTTAATTACCAAAAGTGGTCTGGAATGAAAGAGATGATTACTAAAAACTCTTACCATTACTATTCTATGTTATGAACAGCATCTGTCAATGAAAAATGCTATTTTGAAAAGGATATCGGTCAATATAATCCAAAATTTTTGTAAAATGGAATTTTAGATGATTTTTAATAATGGTCGCGTTCATCTCAACAAAGTTGATCAGGTAGCGATTTTTAGAGTGATCCATCAGTTCGCAATTCTGCTGAACGTGCTAATGAAACCATCGACATAATATGGCAAATGTCAATGAATACCACAACAACAACTCAATTTTATTTGATATACATATACGACAATAATTATGAAATAGGTATTACTTCTAACCATTGAAAAATGGGAGTTAATCACAATAAATTGAAGTCACCACTTTGGAGCATACTATGAAAAGTTGAATTTCCTTACAAACTATACAATTTATTAATGCAATAATAAGTCACCTCCAGCTGTCCACTCATTTTCACTAAAATACAAACTAAAATATCTCCAAACAAAGATATTAATAATATGTTCCCAACATATGTCATAAATGACAGTTAATGCATCATCAATCGGTAGCGTGTAGCGTATTTTAATTCTGATTGAAAAAATTGCGACTGATTCCACAGCGCTCAATCTGATCAGTTAACAAAACACGCGTTCAGCAGGAAATTGATGATCGCTTCGGTAGCGCTACGTTGTGATGAACGCGACCAATGTAACTCATACATACCTACCCGGGCTAGAGCACACTCTACCACACTCTACCTCAGGGAGCGGAATTCAGCGGAAATAGGAACATTACTGGAACTGGAACTTGAGGGAAACTTGCCTAAAAGTTTCGCTTTGAAGTTGCCGGCTACAGAGCAGCGTGATGATAAAAAAGTGTTCACCACACTATACATTGAAAAGATACAGCTTTGTGGTGACAGTAAGAGGAAAAAACGTTATCAAGAATTTGAAATTTTGAATATCGAGAGACAAATCTTTTATTTTGGAGTGGCTAATGCAACATGCAACGAGGAAGCGGTATGTTTGAAAATTTGAAAATTTTATAGACATTTGACAGAAAGTGACTAATGGGCAAAAAAAATTTACTAAATAAAAAAATTCTACGGCAAAAAAAAACGTAATAAGCTGAACGGCATGCTACACATAAAAACTGTTGATCATATTTATTCAGGCTT
Source organism: Galerucella calmariensis (assembly GCA_910591675.1). Classification (NCBI taxonomy): domain Eukaryota; kingdom Metazoa; phylum Arthropoda; class Insecta; order Coleoptera; family Chrysomelidae; genus Galerucella; species Galerucella calmariensis. The sequence goes on along the minus strand of CAJUYG010003610.1, from coordinate 17,987 downwards.
GAAAGTAATTTCCATAATTGGAATAGCGGGTCTTTAACGGCGTAAATGGTATAGTAGGTAAATTTAGTACAAAAACATTATTTCCACATTTGTATATTCTTTATTTGACCAACAAAATAATATCTGTATTCGATACATACAGTGTGTCCAATTAAGTGAGTTTCATGTTAAAAAGTCATTCTATATAGAAAGTACGGCATGGTCTACCCAACTAGCAAAATGGAATTCTAAGAGGACTGAATGGTTGTATAATAGTCGAATAGCGATGTTTTAACTTTTTATTTCTATTAAGCCTTTTGTTGCGATAATTTTGTTTTTTGAAGAAAATTGTTGTATTAAATGATTCTATAGTGACTTTTAAAATATATGCTATAACGCATTATACGATCATTTCTTTTAAAATGATGTAATACCTTATAAGCCAGTTTATACAATCAAAAATATCATTTTATAAGACTTTTATACCTATTGTATAAGAGTTTTATAATATACTACATAACTAACAGCTATAAAATTATAAAAAAGTTACTTTAGCTTGTCTTATTGAAGCTGTATAATGTTGCATAATTAATATTGTATAGCATTCAATTGCGTTGCATTATAAAACACTTTTTAGTTGTATAGTGCCTGAATATTCTTCGTTATAAAACAGTTCTCATATACCGTTCCATTTGACAATGAAATATTGTTTAAGGCATTTCTTTTGGGATAAAATTGATGCTTTATAAGTCATAAAAAAATATATTTTAGGATATTCTATTTTATTATTATTTTTAAATATATACTTGAAACTTAACCAGAATTGGAGTGCTCCATTTTCTTGCCAAATATATACCTATAATCTATCAGTAAAATTTGCGGCGCATCAAAATTTGTGCTATTAAACCATCGTGTAATTATAATATTTACTATCGATGTCCGCCCAAGCGGCCCAAGTCGTTTTGATAAGTCTCATTTCTACAAATGAAATGTATGATGCGCGTTCAAGTTGAAATATAATTTGGTACTGATATTTTTCACTAAAAAATGAAATGCTCTTATAAACTGCTAGATGACAAAATGTTTCCATTGTGCTCGAAATAACAGCATTATAAAAAATATATTGCATTATACAACCATTTTGTGAGTCCTTCATAGTGCCGCTTCAATTCCATTTTATAGATGTGACTACATGACACACTATTAAATCATTTTATAGTAGCTGTATAAATGATTATAAAACAGTCATATAAGAGTTGTATAAACTTTTAATAGAAATGTTATACAACCAAACAGTTGTATGAAAATAGGCCCTTTTCAGTTGTATAAGGATCATATAATTGTTTTGTAGACCGTTATAAGAATTTAAGTATCCTATAAGACATATCTTGTAGCTGTTTATACAAACCTTATAGAATTTAAATTGCTACTTGGGTAAGATAAAACCATGAGATATCAAATTTTTAGATCCGATCACATGGTTTGTTAAAAAATACGAATTTGACTCAGGAGTGGAAATCCCAAATAACCAATTGAAAAAAAAACAAAAAGCAATTAGTAGACTGTCATATCATGAGAATGTCATAAAATAAAATATTTTATTTCACATTTTACCAGAGATATGGTCTACTGTAAATGGACAACAAAGTTTTGCAGTCTAATGCCCGGTTGCACCAGCACAAAAACAGTACGTTGAATCGGCCGATCAACCGTAAATCGTAGCTTTTGTATTGCACCACCCAAAAGCTGTCCGTAAATCAATTGATTTTACGGATAGAATTAACCGACCATTTTCGGGCGATAATTGCAAATACGTCCCGTTTTTGATAATAACCTCGCTATTTTTTTAATGATATATGTTTGAATTTGTGGAGTTTGAACGGATCCGGCAATATTTTCAATTATTTATAGGTGGTATCACATTGCGATTGAAACATTACGGAAAATTACACATTACACAAAAGACCGAGATGTGATCCATTCAATTTATTTAACAACCAGCAATTTGAAGCAAGATACCGTTTCTGTAAGCAAACAGCAAACCAGCTATGGTAAATTATTGGAGAATATTCAATACGTTCCGAAAAAAATAATGGAGTGACTTCTATGAATCAATTATTAATAACGTTAAGAGGTACTATGCCACAGATTGATTTCAACAAGTGCTCGGTGATCATATTATTAACATACATAAAAGCACAGTGTGTAGAATAGTGCATCGAGTAGGGTACTACATAGCTTTATCAAGTGAAATGCCTAGAACAAATGAAGAAATTGGTGTGGTAAAACAGCAGTTTTAAAGTTGCTAGATTTCCTGGTGTGGTGGCAATTAACTGCACCCATATTAAGATTTTGTTAATAGAAATCGTAAGGGCTGATTCTCCATCAATGTGCAACTGATCGGTGATATAGAATTGAAGATTCCAGATATAGTAGCAAACTATCCGGGATCTGTACACGACAGTACTATTTAGAACGATAGTTTAATTCGTGCTCGGTTTCTTGATATTGGATTTTTCAGCAGTAATTTGATAGGCAATGGAGGGTACATGTGCACAAACCACTTAATGACACCACTGGGTAACCCCTAGACACAAACTCAAAATAATTATCAAAACTCACATATTAATATCTACTAGAAATGATATTGAAATACTGTAATCATTGGCACATCTGTATTACATAATTTAGCAATAGAAAACGATAACATTTTTGAAATTGATTGGGATCAACAAATTGAAAATAAAATTGAAGTTGAACATCAAGATGCTGAATTGGAACGGAATGGGAATGCATTACGAATTCATTTGATTAACACTTTTTTTGAAAGTCGAATTAGTAACAAATATATTTTGAGCTAACTTTAATTATATATAATATCTACAAATGTAGTATTACATAAATTAATTACAAATGAAGTAAATTTGCAACCATACTTATTTTTAAATTCAATTTCTTCTCTTTTTTCTTTCCATTTTATATTTTATGTGACATTGACAATACGTATAATGTAGGGTTATAGTTCAAACGCTCACTTTACTTCACATTCAACGGTCGGTTCAAATACCAACTGTAACTTTTTCTGGCGCAACTGATATTTTGAAAAATCGGAGAATCATCGATTAATCGGTCGATCAACGATTATTGTTTTTACGGTCGGTTGGTGCAACCGGGCATTAAACTTCAAAATATTATTGATTGTCCAGTTGTAAACTTTTTTCGTTGTATCAGATAAGGACTATAAACTATTCATCTTGACAACGGTAGCTGGACGCTACCGAAACGTCGTAATAAAAATATAAAAGCATAATATTGTGGTTTGATTCCCAAAAAAATAAGAAAAAAGAATAAATACATTATCTGTGAAAATTTCAGCTGTCTAACTATAACAGTTCATGGAGTATAGCCTGGTGACAGACGGTCGGACACCGAAGTCTTGGTAATAAGGTTTTTTACCCTTTGGACAGAACCCTAAAAAGTTCCCCATATGGCTCCGATTTAATTGGACACATTGTATATAGAAGGCAATTTGTAATCCATTTGAAAATTAATTTGGAAAGCTCTAAATATGAACTAAATAGGAGATAATACTCAATTTAAAATTAATAGGGCAAATATCCAATCTAAACATATCTACATATGTAGTACACATACCTATAACCAAGTGACCGTAAATGAATATTTCAGATACGACTCAAAAGGAAATTATACCTGATAATAATTATTAAATTGTAACTCCGGACTGAATACGTTTTAGTGTATCCTGTGGATAGAAATTATTAGGGAATTATTTATGTACAGCCCACGTATGTACATAATATGGTCTGACTAGTTTGATGAAACATTATTAATTATGGATGTCGTTGCAAATGAATCATTATAAGGTATATTAACTAGGGTAGATTTGAATAACATTATTGTTTCATGCAATAGTGAGTTTTGTTATCGTTTTGTTAGGCTGTAAACTAACAAGTACTGAAAGTTTAGTAGATAACATGCAAATAATTTTGAAAGCTATTTATTGGAATTATTGAAAATATTAATATAAACACTTCTGTTAAACGTAAAGTACAGAAATTAGATATTATTTCATGTCCATCCAATCTAATTGACCTTTATCAAAAAATTATCTTCAAAGGAGCTTAGCACTCTTCAAAGATCACGCTGTTGAGTCAGTTTTTTGAGGATATTGTACAACTCTTATAGGACTGTTTAATACACATTTATACAACACTTAATCGACTGTTTTATAATTATTTATACAGCTACTATAAAATGATTTAATAGTGTGTCATGTAGTCATATCTATAAAATGGGATTGTAGCGGCACTATGGAGGTCTCACAAAATGGTTGTATAATGCAATATATTTTTTTTATAATGCTGTTATTTCCAGCACAATGGAAACATTTTGTCATCTAGCGGTTTATAAGAGCATTTCATTTTTTAGTAAAGAATATCAGAACCGATTTATATAGCAATTTGATCGTGCATCATACATTTTATTTGTAGAAATGGAGATTTATCAAAACGACTTGGGCCGCTTGAGCGGACATCGATAGTAATTCTGGTTGATTTTCAAGTAGATACTTGGAAAAATAATAAAATAGAATATCCTAAAATACTATTTTTAATGATTTGAATAGTTTATCACTTCATATGTATATTCTTTCACAATATAATTCTCTAAATAATGATAAAGTCACATTTTTCAATATAGTTTCATGTTTCCAACTCAATTGCTCATAATAGCGGTGATAGCGGTACAAGAATTGCTTATTTAAACATAGCGATTTATAAAACAACAATTTTATCCCAAAGAAATGCCTTAAACAATATTTTATCGTAAAATGAAACGGTATACGATAACTTTTTTATAACGAAGAATATTTAGGCACTATACAACTAAAAAGTGTTTTATAACGCAATGCAATTGAATGCTATACAATATTTATTATACAACATTATACAGCTTCAATAATACAAGCTTAATTAACTATTTTATAATGTCGTAGCTGTTAGTTATATAGTATATTATAGAACTCTTATACAATATGTATAAAAGTCTTATAAAATGATATTTTTGATATTGTAAAAAGTTGCTTATACCTAAGGTATTATATCATTTTAAAAGAAATGATCGTATAATGCGTTATAGCATAAAAAGTTAGTATAGAATCATTTAATACAACAATTTTCTTTAAAAAACAAAATTATCGCAACAAAAGACTTAATAAAAATAAAAAGTCATTAAGCAACGCTATTCGACTGTTATACAACAATTCAGTCCTCCTAGAATTCCATTTTGCTAGTTGGGAACCTACTCTCGACCCATGCCTTGTGAGCACCTGCGTCAAGAAGTAGTTCACCTCCCCGAATTTCCGGTCCACCCAATTTCTTCTGCTCTCAATCGCTCATTTTAGCGCGCCCTCATACTCATCCCACCTTCTCTCCATTTCCTCTTTCCTCATCTATCCATTCCTGTACTTCATCTCTGGTCGCACCCCTCCAGCCAGTGTTGCCGAGTCACTACAATTGTAGTATATGCATATGCTGCACTTTTTTAGTATTTACCACATTTACAAATTAGGCTAATTTACCTTTTAACTTCCATAAAATCTTACTCTACTTACTTGTTTTTTGTATTTTAGTTTTAGTCGAAAATGAATGTTTTTCAAAATGTGGATTTTTGTTGTTGTTATTTGTTAGCAAGATATAAAAAATGGTCATTTTTAAAAAATATAACTTTTATATTACTTTGGTTTTTGTATTCCAAGATCCAATTGAAACTACTACATTTTTGTCGAATCTGTTACAATTTTGAGAGTCAATTACTACATTTAAAAAAAATCTTTGGCAACACTGCTTCCAGCATTTCTGTCTGGCTCTAGCCATTAAGTCCAATAGATAGGACCTTGACAGCACCGTGTATGTAGGCATAATTTTATTTTATTTGAATAAATATAACAATAAGATTAATATTCACTTTTCATGAGTAATAATTGATCGTAAACAACAAAGTACAGACCTCACGAGAACTGTCAGTGGGACAGTAGAAAAAGACGTAAGACACATTGCCAATTCCAAAGGTACGTCTGCATCCTATTTTGGTTGGTAGGTCGTTCCACTTTTAGCTCGCAAAACATATAACATTTATTCTACAATCACTTGAATATATATTATAACTAATAAAATTGATAAATTCATACTTCTTATTTCAAGTACCTGTCAAATATTTTATAAAATTTTAAACGTATAATTATTATTGTCAATGTCAATGCACTTCTTCTTATTCTACAATTAAAAAGGCCTCAGCTAGCAGGGCCCTCCGGTCAGTATATGCAAAATATTCAGAACGTGGCACAACAATTAAGTACAAAAATACAAAAAAAATTAATACGGTAACATCGCAATCACACTAATTGATTATTTAAAACATTAATAACTTAACAGCGATTCATTAGATTGCAAAAGATTTTCAGAAGACAAAAACACTCCCTAGCCAGGTTGCTCTATGATTGCCACTGTCATTGTCAATACAATTATGTTTGTAGTATCGGTTTTTATGGGCAACGAGCGTTTTACAATTTTTTTCGCTCGGCGAGCGTAAAGTAACTCTCCTCAGGAAACGTCAACTTTTCGTTGTAAATGGCAAGCGAAAATGCCTACTTTCTAATGTGATTGTAGGAAAATAACTATTAATGAAAAATTGACAGTCAGATCTTCACATTGGAAATTCTGTCTGGACATCCCTAATACCAAATAAAAAATACCTTGTCTGGTTAAATGGTGAATGGGTGTAGGTAATTGGTAAGGAGCGGGTAAACATACAACACGGCTCCACCCACCACGTCAAATTTAGTAGTTAAGGTGCGCATGCTTCCAAGCAGCCTTTAACCTTCCATTCGATGTGACTGAATGTGAGCTGATTAGCGCAGTTGGTAGGGTATTGAGCTTACAACTCCGAGGTCGTAGGTTTTCGAAACCCGGTTAGGTGCTTGCTTTTTTAGTTTTTTAGTTCTTATTTTTTTATATTTTTACACTTACACTTACACTTACACTTTGATCAACCGGGTTTGGGCCTGGGTTTTCTTGTATTTTTTCAGTTTTTTATTTCTTATTTTCTGATATTTCTATACATAGTTACACTTTGATCAATCGGGTTTGGGCCTGGGTTTTCTTGATTTTTTTTAGTTTTTTATTTCTTATATTCTGATATTTCTATACATAGTTACACTTTGATCAACCGGGTTTGGGCCTGGGTTTTCTTGATTTTTTTTTCAGTTTTTTATTTCTTATTTTCTGATATTTCTATAGATAGTTACACTTTGATCAACCGGGTTTGGGCCTGGGTTTTCTTGTTTTTTTTTAGTTTTATATTTCTGATATTTATATATTTATTTCAATATTGTTATGTTACTACTAAATTTGGCAAAGTCTTTAGTCTTGCGCAGTTGAAGGAGCCGTGTGGTATGTTTACCCGCTCCTAATTGGTAGAATATCGAAAACTTGAAGGTCAAACCAGTGTTCAAGTTAACATAATATTTGCTTAACTATTTCATTAAACTCTGTGACATTTATATTCCAAACAAAGATACACGAGTAAAAAATATTAGTAAGCTATCAAATAAACATATTTGTTTTGAGATTCAAGCATATACTGAAAAGGCCAAATTGCAATCTATGTGCTCTTTCATTTGGGAAAACCAACTTAAAATCATTATTTCTTTCTGTTTCAATACAAAATCTTATTCAACAGTGGGAAAGAATTGAGGGTGCATGGTATGAAATTCAAAATGACTCCAGAATTTTGTGGATAATCTAATTGATTTTCCTTGAAATCGGTGCGAATTCTAACAATGAAAGTATGGAACCTTAACAATAAATAAAGTGGAGCTATGATTACTTCAAGGAAAAATACTAGTTCATATATCATTTTATAATATTTACATTGTTTATGATAACGTCTAAGCGTTGTACATTCTGCCGTACAAAGCTAAACCCCCGTATTTGCAAAACAATAAAAATGGCGTGAAATAACAATTAAACTTCAATGTATAATACAGCTTCACCTAATGGCTTCAAATTATAAAACCTGTATTACAGTAGAAGGAATGGACGAGTAAATTCATTTTTTTATGTGAAAACCTTCATATTTTATCACTTTCATAAAATAAAAACCCATACTGTGAATATCATTATGAAAAATGAGGCCTTCTACTAGGGACAATACCGGTATTTTGATAATACGGTGATTGCAGCTATATTAATTGGGATATGTACTAGGAGAAAAGGTAGAAATGCCGGGATATTCCTAAGGAAACGGCCAATTTTTTGCAATCCAGTTACAGTTAAGCAGCTATACAGTTTTATTTTGATATTATACACAAATATGCGGCATTAATACCTAATAATCAAGTTCAAATAGAAACATCTTAACATTGTTTTATATTAAAACATATTTTTTCAGGTAGTCCCAGCCAAAACTTTCTCTATTTTCTGGTATTATATCACCAAGGTTTTTTAGGATGTTTTCCACTTTACTTTTTCCAAACCCGTTAGGTTGTGATTTGGTTAGGTTAGGTTGTGATGGGTCTGGAATGTCCAAAATATATTTTTTCTTGCAAAAAATCGAGTTTTTTCCAATTATCATTATTATTTCTTCCAAAATATAACTCATAATCATTACATTTAATTAATTTTTCAGTAATTTTAGAAATTTACAGTTTTGGAGTTTCTTTTTTAACTTTAGCTACAGAAGGCAAATTTTTCCACAGTTCTTCAAGTTCCATTTTTTCAACATTGACCCTTCTTTCTGACTAGATATTATTGGCACACTAAGACAATTAGAAAGAAACACGTATGAACACGCCCGAAATATTGTAGACGCTACGCGTAATACCCGTATTTGAATTTTACTAAAGAAAATCTACGTATTTGATTGCAAGTACGTGTTTATCCTATAGTAAAACAAAAATACGTGAACTTTTCTTAGCATTTGAGGAATTTTTTGCAAACACGGGTAAAAAAGGATCGTTTTTTAGCGTTTTTGAGCAAAATACGAGGTTATAGCATAGAAAAGACCCAAGTTTTTGATATTTTTATTATACCAGACACAATATCTCATTTTTCGTTTTTTTTTTTTTCAAATGCGGGGGTTTAGCTTTGGACGGCAGCATTGCTCACAGTCACTAATCTCATAAGAAATATCTCTAAGCCAACTTTATACAAATTTGAATTTTTATTAAAATGTTAAACTCTTCTAACAATCATACAAAAAAACATAATTTTTTCAATTTGTCACATTCCAAATTGATGAATAACTTTTAATACGAAGGTATTTCTAAGTAATCAATGAGAATGTGGTTACACTCATTGTAGTTATTGATCTCATCCTTAAATGTTCAACGTTCTACGGAGACAAATATGGCAAACTAAGATTTTGAACCTTGACAAATTACGATCCCTTTTCAAGTTGCAGGTGTTCACAAAGCAAATCTAAACATTCAATACAAAGAATAAGTTGAATTTTACTATTTACTATCATTTGCAAAGAAACCGTCGGTCGTAAACTGTCGAGTATTATGATTTTTTTTTTCGTTCTAATTTTCTCCCGCATCTACGCATCCATTCATGAGAATCAGGACTAGCAGGTAAAGTATGGGTTTATTTTACCAAATGCCTTCATTTCCGGTCAATTTTGTAAATGTTTCGTTTTCTATTGTTGCATGATAGAAGGTAAAATTAGATTAGTTCAGGATATTGGGAGATAACTTAAAGATTCAAATTCTAAATGTATTCAATTACTTGTATAACGCTTACGTTCAGTTAATTCAAAGCTTTTTAGTAGTTTATAAAGCAAGCAAGACACTTGTTGTATGTATGTATTTATTTTGGGGTGACATTCACTGAGACCTAAAGGATCTATTGTGCCCCCTTACTTCTACTCAGTTTCTGAGGAGAGTCTCAGAAACTAGCAATTCCTTTGGTCCTATTTCCCGGAGGAATTTTAGGATGTCTGCAGGCTTCAACTTAGGCAAATGTTCCTCTTCTATCCAGTAATCTCCTAGGTGCTGTGCTCTAGTATTCTGAAGTGCTGTGCAGCTGGAAAGTATGTGGATGGAGGTTTCTTCTTCCATTCCACAAAATCAGCATTTTTCTTCCTCCACTATTTTGAGCTTTTTCAGGTGCCCATTCAAGCGACAATGTCCCGTTAGGATCCCTGTTAAAACTCTTAGCTCTTATGCATTCATTTGATCTCAACAGGTTGTAGTCATCTAGAAGAGTCTTTGATTGTATAAGCCCTACTAGATCTTTCCAATGGTCAGATCTTCTCTTTTTCTTGGCTTTACTTATTTCTTCCAATATTACATTGGGGCTGATTCCGCAAAAGGGTTCAGGCCCCCAGGAAGGTATTTCAGTCTCTTTCTTTGCTAGTTCATCTGCTATTTCATTTCCTCATATTCCAGTGTGCCCTGGAATCTATAGTAAGGTGACTATATTGTTCTCGCCTAGTTCATTGAGCTTGTTCAGGCATTCCCACACCATTTTGGAACTGATTACACAAGAGCTCAGTGCCTTAATGGCTGCTTGACTATGAGACATTATGACAATCCTTTGTCAATATTGAACTGGGCGCGCTTTCTTATGGCGTGGATTTCCACTTGAAAGATACTTGGTGTTGAGCTTGTCCAGGCATTCCCACACCATTTTGGAACTGATTACACAAGAGCTCAGTGCCTTAATGGCTGCTTGACTATGAGACATTATGACAATCCTTTATCAATATTGAACTGGGCGCGCTTTCTTATGGCGTGGATTTCCACTTGAAAGATATTTGGTGTTTTTCCCAAGCTTTCAGAGTGTTTGGTTCCTGGCCCGACACTTGTTAGAATAAACTAAATTCTTGAGTTTGACAGGAATCAATGGATTTCAGCAGCGGACTTGAAACTAATAGAGAGTTAAGGCTGCACATCATACACACATAAGCGTATAGCATTACAAGTTGGACGTAGCGATGGCGCTTCCTACGTTCTCCCAATAACGTGGTATTAACGACCCGATACACTCCGACGAGATTTAATAAGCTGTCAAAAAACTCGAATTGCGAAATAGACAATAAGACAATAAGCAAAGAGAATTCATAAGCTACAGATCCAGTGCAATGCTTTAAGTACAGAGTTTATTTTACATTTATATATTGACAATATACCATTCCTGTCCTGGTAAAAAACTGTAAAGAATCCCTTAATATGCTGGCAAGAGACAACAAAGTGTCTCTAATATGGGTGCCGGCACATGTGGGGATTGCAGGAAATGAAATGGCACACCAAATAGCTGAAGAAGGCTCTAAAGGAGCCTTCACAGGTCCTGAACCGCTTTGTGGAATCACAGAAGAGGGGAAGTCGGGAGCTGGCTAGTTATAAAGAACATCAACTCAAATGGAGGTTGACACGAGGATAACTCCATACTAAGAGTCTACTGAAAAAGTTAGACAAGGAACTCTCGTACAGGCTGCTGAGACTGGGTAAGAGAAATTTGAAGACAGTCACCGACCCGGTGACTGGACACTGTACCCTGAGGAAGCATTTGCACAGGATGGGCAAGGGTAGTGAACCTATGTGCAGTAAATTTGAACTCTACGATGAAACACCTACTCACATACTCTACTTCTGTGTGAGCTCACAAGGACTCAGACGGAAGCACTTTGGAGTGGAAATAATTCAACCATCACAACTACTAAAGATCCCTCCAGATAAACTGATGGCCTATATAGAAGACACGAAGCTTCTGGAATGGAAGTAGGTGATAACATGGGTAATGGTACAAAGACTCAGCTCAAGCGCCTGGGCTGTTGAGGCCAACCCAAGCGTATGAATGAATGAATAATCATTCCAGAATGACGTCATTGACAGGTCTGCCGTATTGTGCTGGAGGGCACACATTCAATTCGGTTTACAGGTGAACAACGGATAACAATGAGATTTTAAGTTACAAATAGTTCTTGAAAGTATCTAAAATACCATCGTTTTGTAGTGTTGTTGAGTGTGGAATGCAGGAAGACAGGATTTTTTATTCGATTTTCTGCTGTTTTAAGGAAGCGAGGCGACTAATTTTATTGACCTCTCTGATCAAAGTCGAAATTACAACAATTATAAAATGAACTTCAACGAGATCGTTTGGTACTGACTTGAATTCAATATAACTGGCTTGTATTATTAATATTATTATTACGCATGTTATCATACCCACTTCTTGGATATAGGAACCTGCAATTTGAAAACACACAAAATACAGATTTTTTGATTTATTTAAATATATTCTCCAACTAAAAATATTTGGAGCCTTTTGCTCTATAATCTACCCTATTTTGCTTTCTTATAGAGTTTTATCATCAAAATATTTAATTTATATCAACGTTGTGGAATTTAACGGAAATCTACTGAAAAAATATCAAAACAACATTTTTCGATTTGTAGATAAGCTCTCCGTGTCACGGAAAATTAAGAAAAACGCGACTTTTCCATGAATTATGTATCGTAGTGTGGTAACATAAATCCACGGTTCAATTACTGTAGGCAATCGGTCATATTTTTAGATAGTAGCTGAACAACCAAAGCCGTATCTGAACTTTTTTTCGCAAGCTGCAAAATTCTCATTCAATTTTACATACCCATTGAAATAATTTCCCTTGATAATGAAATGTAATACATCACTAGCCGGACATATTCATGCATTCATTTGATCTCAGCAGGTTGTATCACCCATCAGAATCTTTGAGTGTCTAAGCGCTACTAGACACTGGAAGAATACGACCAGGCAAATACATGGGAAGACATTTATAAAAGAACCATCAGAAAAACTAGCGAAAGAACTGCTCTCAATGAGCAGGAACAAACTACGCACCATAACGGGGCTACTTACGGGACACTTTCCCACAAAGGAGCACCTAAACAAAATAGGACTGTATAATGGAGATCTTACATGCAGAAGATGCAAAAAGGATACCGAAACAGCTCTGCATATACTATGCAACTGTGAGTCGCTGGACCACAGAAGGCAGAAACTGTATGGCAGAACCCAAATGACTCCAGAAGACTTCTACAACCAACCAGCAAAAACTCTGTATGAGCTAATACAGGGAACGGATTGGCTGAATAGGTTGTAGTCGGAACACTAGGAGTATCCACAATAAGCCCAGGAGGCTGAGGTGGTACCGGCGAAGGGACGGCTCCTTAGAAAAAAACAGCGCTACTACATCTTTCCAATGGTCAGAAGGTTCTTTCAGTCTTCCTCTTCGCTAGTCCATCTGCTATTTCATTTCCTTCTACTCCAGTGTGTCCTAGAATCCACAGTAAGTATTGTTCTCGCATAGGCATTCCCAAATCATTTTGGAACTGAACATATGGCGTGAATTTAGGCTTGAAAAATACTTTTAATGCTGCTTGGGTCCTGGCCCGTACACTCCTATCCCAGCTCCTTCTATTGCTTTTGAGCCGTCTGTGTACCATTGGATGGCATTATTTCCAAGTCTGGTAATGGTATTTGGATCTCATTCCTTCTTGTTGCTTAATTCCGTAACGAATTTCTTTGAAAAGTTATACTTTTTCATCATACCGTCTTGTGGCATGTCCCAGGTTGTCTGATTTCCAAGAAGTGAGGAGTGGTTTTTTTAATGATTTCTTCTCTACTCCTTTCACCACCATATGTAGAGGGGTGAGGTTGAGAATCACTTCCATGGCTGCCGTTGGGCATGTTCTCATTCGATCGTAGCTTGGGCAGTTACTATTCGGCCAGCCGAAAAGCAACACTGAACTACATAGCAAACACCCAGATAAGAACTTGTACGAACTGGTGCAGAAGACAAAGTTACCTCATAGGGTGCTTTGAAAAGGCACGAGTATGGTGTATATGGGGTGATGCTTCCCTAGTCCTGAAAGATCTATTATGCCCAAATGAACGAGTGAAAATACAATATGTTTTTTGGGCTGCAGCGTTGTCCAAGAATGCTTTTTTGAATTCACAGATCAATCTTGATCAGTCTCTGGGATCCATTGAGCATAAAAAACAGTTTAAATCACATCTCTCTGCTCTCTTTGGAGGTCATCAGCTATTTTTCACCTTAACTTATCTAGTCTTAGTTTCTTTTTAAATTGTCCAGTAACATTTTTGACGGCTTTTCCACTACTTTCCATGAATGTGATTTTTTAAGTATTTCCTTACTGAATATTATTTTTCCCTTCCATTTGTTTTTTTATTTTTATTTCTTTTTTTAACTGATGACTGCCGCTTGCAGCCTGTTGATGTGACTGTTTTTCCTTTCAATGAATACACCAATATACCTTGTTTTCAACAAATATTTCAGGTGACTCGTGACTCAGCGAATGTAATACAATATTATTGGTCTCTTGGTGGAATACATGAGAATATAATTTTATTTCATCATCTTATACTGCCTTTTCAATAAAACATCAGCAGTAGTGGTACGGTATTATAAATATTGTCTTCCGGAGAGCGTTACGAAAGTGATCGAAAATCAGCGCGCAAAACGTTTCAAATTATATTGTCTTTTGCATGCCAACCTTCCAATGCAATAGGGAATGTCCACGTGACGTCACAAACTGCCTGGTGGTAAAACAATAAACAAAGCGTTCAGAACACGTGGTACTCAATAGTGAGGTTATATGCTGATTTATAGTGATAGATCGTGTTTGAGTTTAGTTGGTTTTGCTTTAGTGTACCTTTAAAGTTATTTTAATTGTTGAGATGGCATATTTAATAATATATAATATAGGTTAATAGTTGTTTGTTGTTTGGTAATTTTCCATCGTGTCTATTGTGTATTGTTTTACCACCAAGGTATTGTCATCATTGTCAACTGTCAACTTTCGTGGACATGCCCTATTCCCGCCTTGAGGAACTTGTATATACTTTGTATAGTTGTGAATTAGTATGGCCAGAATTAGAATCAAAACTTAATTTACATTTTACTAGGAGTGAGTAAAGATGAGAAGGAGATTATGAATGGGGTTGTATACAGGGTAGGGGATCTCTAGGGAGTCTCGTCAGTACTAAAATTTCTAATTTAGTGATAGCTGTAACGCCGTTAGTGGTGGTAGTTGCAGATTCTTCCACATATATCAGCGCTGACATCCTAACGTGTTATCTATGATCCTAGCCTGACAACTACCTGACGTGTATCGTGAGTTTGTCCAGTTTTCGATTTTAAAAACTATTTTGCTTATTTGTGTGTGTTGAGTATTCGTAGTTGATTTTTATTGTTTATAGTGGGACTTTTATTTTAAGAGACAATGTCGATAGTATGTTTTGTGAAAGACTGTAATGTGAGTTGCACCCTGTAAGCTCTATCTTTATGTTTGTCATTGAAATATGTAAAAAAACGTTCCATTTATTGTATACTTTTTTTATTCAATGAAATATATAAACTTGATGATTAGTGCTTTATTTCTCTCACTTCAGGCATTATATGGTCCATTTTTTGACATTTCATTTAATTTTACTTGACTATTTGATTGTTATTATTGTAATATCAATCTAATGTTGAGTAACGTTAAATGAAATATCAAAAAATGGACCATAAATGTCATTTTGCAATAAAAGTAAAATTAGAGTAATTTTAAATATGCCGCCAAAAACTGTAAAATTACAGGAATCTTCTTTTTCGGCTGTTAGCGAAGTTCACAACCATCTGATTTGTGTTAGAGGTACTGACGGGACTCTCAAGGTGGGGACACTCGTACAAATAGAGGGCGCCACGGGTCAGTTTCCCATCTATAAGTATTTTCTTATCTATGGTTGTATAAAGGAGAGACTAAATAATAAATGTGTGTACATATATTATTTTAATATTTTAATAATTTCACCTCAACTTTAAGCGACAGAAACTAATTTTTGAATGCCTTTAGTATGTGACTGTGTTGTCTTTTCAGAGATAAAACAACATAATCTGTGAGGTTTGGCCGGATGGATTGTAGATCAGGAACAACATAATAACGGATATTGTGTCGTTGGACAAAGAGCCGTCGATTGTGAAAAACATGAGAAAATAAGTTTGAAGAAGAGGAGCCAGAATATCGTCTGGCATTTGCCACAACTATTGATTATATGCAAATATAATATAAATAGTATTGGTAAATTCAAACTTTAAAATGTACTGAATAACTTTGATACTTATACTTATATCAGCAGTAGTAGCTTTATTGGCATGTCATTGGCACAAAACTGATGCAGAAGTGGATTCCGAACAGCTCTTCTCATTATCCAGTTTATTCAGCTAATGTCACTTTTAAATCACTTTTAAATTATTTTTTTACTGTATCTGGATGATTACTATAATCAAAATATTCAATTTATTTTTAATATGGAAGGAATAATATGTTAATTCTTAAAAAAAGGGCCATCATGCAATTAAAATTGAACGAGAATTTTTTTCATTAAGAAAACCCTTCCATTTTTCTTTAGATGTTGTATCCCGTGCACCATTTTCTAGGCACGCCCTTGAAAAGCTTCAGTAGATTTTTAAAAAGAGAACTAAACGTGGCACGCGCATACACTCATAAATCATTTTTTGCCTGACGTACCCGTAAAACTCGAATGAAATTCTCTCTGCTGTAGATAATTCTTTCGAACAGTTTTCGTGAGTTCACCTCCCTGCACAGTGTTATATAAACGAAATTTATATTTTGGAAAATTCGTATAACCTGATTAGATGCAATTCGTCTTCTGTAATTTCGACAGCGTGCCTTTCGAGAGCTTTTTAAATTTTCAAGATATATTTTCTAATGACCTGAGTTAACTTTTAAAACTACTTTCAAAAACATTCTAAATATGAATTAAAACTAAATCTTTTTTGTAAGATCATAGTAAAAAGTAATTAATTTCTCTCAAACCTGTAAACCATGATAGAGTAAATTTTAAGTAGGTCCCGAGGCAGAAGGGTATTGTAGGAAATGAAACGGCAGACATCCTAGTAAAGCTGGGGTCTGGAACTGCATTCACTGATCCTGAACTAGTCTGTGGAATATCAAAAGCTTTTGCACGTGTTCGTCCTTCTTGGTGGATTCAAACAATACATCAGAAATACTGGAAGTAGGAGCGTGTCAAAAATCAGAGTCGCTGACTAACAGCATATTAAAACTCAGCAGTGGTACCAAATAGTATATTACACCACACGGGCAGAAAGTTTAAGATTCTTCCACTGTGGATTATGGCGCGCAGTTCAGAGATCTCAAACTTTCTGCCCGTGTGGTGTATACCATTTTTCTTTTTTTTTGCGCGATAGTACGTATAGTTTGTTCAACCATCCTTTGCCGTTATGTCATAATCGGTGACGTATTCTGCTATTTTACGTATGTCTTATATTTGTTGAATGTTATTTTACACTTAACCTCAAAATTATAATCAATGACATATTTTGGGAATTGTTTTCAAAATATGACAACTGCTTTGTCAAAAGTATCAGATAAAATGTATGTCGACCTTAGATAAGAAATACGTTAATGACGTCATAATTCCGTCTCATCC